>JASCZI010211569.1:86429-98702 GCA_036250425.1 Stylosanthes scabra
CCCCGTGAGGTTAGCGCTGTCGATGGCATGATGCCCGTGGTGGTGGTGGTGGTGGTTGTGGTGGTGGTGATGATGGTGGTCGTGGTCGTGGTCGTGGTGGTTATGATCGCTGTGGTGGTGGTGGTTAGCGTTGGAGTGAGTAAGGAAGCGGAGGCGGTGGTGTCGGAGAGTGAGGGATTTGGTGGAATAATAATAAAAGGGTTTGATTGGAAGTAAGGGAGGGCGAAGAGGTAGGAGGTTGGAGGATCGAGTTGGAGTGGGTGTTTTGTGAAAAATAAGTGATTGGAGCTTAGAAGAAGAAGAGGAAGAAGAAGGGATTGCGTAATGAATCGATTCCATGTTGAGGTTGAGAAGTTGGGAAGTAGAGAGGAGGTTCAGGCCATGGAAGGGTTCGAAGGGAATGGTTTATGGCGGAGTGATTGTTAGTGTGGGCCTTCAGAATTGGGAGGAGGGTAAGTGGAGTGGTGGGTGGATGTGAGTGAAAATGAACGAATGAAGTATTCAGTTCGTCGTTATGCCATCCTAGCCACATAGTGTGGCCATTCCAAGACTCCAGGCACGCGCCTCGTGGGGCCGTCGGAGCTTAATTTGTCTCTTTGTGCTTTGGCCACGGCGTGCTACCTATTTTTTATTCGAAGCAATAAGAAGTAAGAACTAAAAAGTGAGTAAATGATAGAACAATTAAATTTAGGGGTAATAAAGATGTCAATGGTCAATTAATTGTGTATCTATTTT
Source organism: Stylosanthes scabra (assembly GCA_036250425.1). Taxonomy (NCBI): domain Eukaryota; kingdom Viridiplantae; phylum Streptophyta; class Magnoliopsida; order Fabales; family Fabaceae; genus Stylosanthes; species Stylosanthes scabra. Next base: position 87,165 of record JASCZI010211569.1, read on the forward strand.
TCTACAATCAAAACGCATACGGTCGTTTAAAGAAACGGACATAATTGTACAATTATATATTATGGAAAAGTAGAGCCGTCAAAAACGAGTGAAGTCTCGCGAGTCGACTTGGATTGCGTGTAAATATAGGCGAATCGAGCCAATAAAATCACATCTAATTTAAAAGTTGGTCAATTTGATTCGCATTATATACTCGCGAGTTCGAAACGAGCGGGCACGGGTTGACTTTTCTAACTTATTTTTCCTTTTTTCTATTTTTTTAATATATAAAAGGGTAAAATATAATTTTTGTCCCTGAAGTTTGCAAAAAGTTTCAATTTTACCCCTAAGTTTCAATTTGATTCAATTTTACCCTGAAGTTTTTGAATTGCATCAATTTTATCCCTATAGCGATTCTCTGTTAAATCCATCAACCTGCCGTTAGCTGACTTGGAAAGAAATGATTTTTCATTTAATTTTATACAACCATTATTAATAAAATAAAAAAATTAAAAAGGATCGACGTGCTTGTGTTGAAATGACTAAGATGTCATTGGTTTTTTGTGCAAATTAAAGACAATCTAACCCTTCAAACCTAACCCCACAAACCTGACCCATTCGGCCCAGGATCAATTTTTGCCATCATCAACCTAGCAGCGGGTGTGAATCGGCAGAGGCATCCCGTCTGGTCATCATTCAGAAGTACAGCTACTGCTCCCTCATCCGGTTTCACAGCTACCAATTTTTCCAAATTTGGTAATCATTGACACCAGCAGTCCCATACTCTCTAATGAAGGGAGGGACGGTGTAGGTTGAGGCAGCTCCCTTGGTTACAACCTAAAATTCCAAAAAGCCATCTACGGAATTGAAGATCCTGAGCGTCAATATTTTGAGTTCTTGTGTTTTTCTTTTCTCTGGTTTGTGAGTACTTAGGTAGTTAGGATTTAAGAAAAGAGTCAAGAGTAGATGAATGTATTAACTGTTAGCTATGGGTTGTAACTGCTCCTTCTCGGGTTGGGCTGGCTTTGCTGGCCTTCCCTTGACTAAAAAAAAAATGTCTTGCAACATTATGAAGAACATGGCTGTTAGGATTCAAGATTTTTGAAAGGCACTAAACGGGAGGAGCTTCCTGCAGCGCGGCGACATCCCATTCCAACAAAGACGAGGAGGCGACACCGATGACTTGTGGTTGCGATAGTGACGTTGAATACATGGTTATGGGTTTCTTGTTCTTCTTTTCGAGACAACTCAGAATACAAGATGAAGATTGAGAAAATAGGGAAAAAGGGGATTTAGGTTCCTGCATTTTGTATTTTTTGGATTTTAATTTATAAATTATTTTCAATATTATTATACATGCTAGAAATGTAATGAAAAGAAAAACAATTTCCAACTCAACTAACATAACCCATGACACTGACCTTAACGTTGTAATTTTAACGGAGAATCACTACAAGGATAAAATTGATGCATTTCAAAAACTTAAGGGGTAAAATTGAATCAAATTGAAACTTTTAGCAAACTTCAGGGATAAAAAGTATACTTTACCCTATATAAAATTTATTTCGTGCATAAATTTTATTTTTTTTAATTAATTTTTTGAATTTTATATAATTTAATATCAAAATATTTTAATATGTTATATATATTTTGGATTTTTATGGATATGAAGTATAAAAAAGACTAAAATTGCATAATAATTTTATTTTTTAAAAAATAAATAAATAAACGAGTTAGACGAATCGGCTCGTTTAACTCGTTAACTTGGACGAGTCGAGTCGAGTTGATATTTCCTTGGCTCGTTTAAAATACGGGCCAACTCGTTTTTCATATTTTGGCTCGTCGCTCGGGACGGGCTGGCTCGTATTTGGTTCGCCCGTCCATTTGACAGCTCTATGGAAAAGTATAGAGAGCACACAAGGTTTGGGAGAGGGAGACCATGAAGCACATGAGCCAAAGGGAGAAATTCTAACCCTAACCCCCTTCTCCCTTTGCCCCACTGCCATTGCCACTCATGTCCTTGCCGCCTCTTCCTCTTCTTTTTCTATCGCCTTTGTGATACACGAAAATTCGCGTCGGAGTTTATATATCCTCAAAATCAGGTTTTTGTTTGTTGTAGCACCTCCGAACACCAAACTTTCGCCCTCAAATTTAGAAAGGGTGAAGTTTCTTCAAACCTTAAGCTTATATCGGTCGATTCAATCCCATCAAATTGAGTTCTAAATTATATATAAACTTGCAAGTTAAGATTTTCGTGAGAAAATGGAACATAGAATTAAGCAATCGAACCATCACCGAATGTATTTACACTTTTTCCGCTCAAGTGTTTAGAATTAAATCACTCAATTCTTTTCTAACCTTGCTTTCTAAGATTTGTTCTTTTCTAATAACCAACAATAATTTAATGTATGCATACAAATATCATGAGGGCTTTTAAATGTTGTAATGGGGCTGTGGATAAATGTGAGAATCTATTTGGTCAAGTGGATTAAAATTTGCATCTTTGATTAACATAAGCTTCCACCTAACTCTCAATAATCACATTTATTTTCGAAGATGATCCTAATATCCAATGGACAATAACTCACACTTCACTTGTCAAATACACATCCATAAAAATTCTTTTAAGGTGACAAGTCATATGCATCCTCCTTTTTAAAACATCAATTCAATTGATGTTTATTTCTTTCAACTTTTTTTTATTTTCTTTTCTGCGTCATTTTTTTTTCTCTTTCATGAATAGATGCATATGCTTCTAATAAATTAGTGCATAAACATGTATACTCCATTCTCAATATATTCAATCAAAACATCCATTTTTCTTTTCACCAAAGTTTTATTCCCCCACACTTAAACAACACAACTCCTTACTAACCTAAGTTAATTAAAGATCAAATTGGGACATTCATGGTTTTTCACTTAGGTTGATAATGTGCTAAAATTAGGAACAAAAGGAAATCATTTAGGCCCAAAATTAGTTAACAATAGTGAATTAGTTTGGGTGGGCTATTTGGATAAGTTAGTTAATGTGAATTGATGACCTCAATCATTTAAATGCATACATAAGAGAAATAATGGACACCAAGAATCAAACAAGTCAAAAATTGTAATTATTGAAAGAATATCGCACACAAAAATGAAATAGTGGTTAGTTAGCATACAACCACACATTAAAGGCTCAATCTCACTAGGTTGTGTGTTATAACTCTAATCTATGTTCCACAATTCTTATTCAACAAAATTTAACAATACTAATCCAACTCAAATTAATGGGATGCCTTAAAAACAATTTCTTGAAAACTAATCATTTTAACCATTTTATTTAATTCCTAAAATTTCTTTTATTTTTCTTTTTTTTATCCCAAAAAACTACCTAATATATATATATATAAAACACTAATGTCACCTAAACAAAAACCAGAATAAAATTAACTAAATGTCAATAATAATATACTAAGATAAACAAATAAAACAAAGTTAAAAAAAGTTAAAAGAAGAGTTTATCATGGTGGGTTGTCTCCCACCTAACACTTTTCTTTAACATCCTTAAGTTGGACATGTAGTAGAACTCTTATCGTAGAGGCTTGTGTTTGACCTCCTCCTTAAATCCTCACCAATGCTTGTTGTTACTATAAACTCCGGGACCACAAATTATGTGCGACAAGCTTAGAAAACTTTTATAGCAAGCAAGAACCCTCCAAAATTGTTAATTGTTGAAGTATATTCCGGGGTCCCAAACTTTTTGTGTCCACCTATTTTCTTATTGATCTTCAGGGTTTTCTTGGAGTAGTCAAGACTCTAAATGTCTTTTTAAACTCCAACTCTTTGTTTGGAATCCAATGAGCTTAGCTTTACACCACCTTTAGACTTCAAGTCTTGAAATTCTCTCATTCACCACTAATTTATCTCTTTTTAACATTCTACAAAGAGTTCTAAGTTGACCATCTGTTTCCAATAGAACATATTGATGTGAGCCAAGAAAGTTCACGCAAGATATTGTTACCCACTCAAATGGTGAGTTGGATGGTAAGTTAGAAAGAGAGGTTCCCAACGGATGTGCCAATGTAGCTTTCAACCCCTTTGACTCTGGTTTGTCAAATCTTAATCCCTTGTAAGCTTTTTCAACTTCCATTTCTTGCTCATTATCATCCACTTCTTCATAAGCTTGCACTTCAACTTCCATCTCTTGTTCGTTAACCTTCTCAAAAGCTCCATCCTCCTCATAAGAGATATCTATTAGGGGTTGAGAGGTGTTTGGATTGTTGTGTGAAAGTTGAATGGTCAAGCGAGTTACTAAATCGGCTATGGTAGATAGTTGAGTTTCCATTCGCCTTTGAAAGTCCTGAAATTCCTTATGTTCTTGGTATATTCGTCGGAGAGCTTCCTCTATTGTAGGTTGTATAGAAGATATTGGTTGGTTAAATGGTGGTGGTTGGAAACAATGTTCATAAGAGTAAGCATCTTGTGGTGTTAGATATGGAGGAGATAGTTCAAAGTATGATGGTTCAAATGGCTCATATGGTTGGTGATAAGGTGGATATGGATTTGAATCCCATGGAGGTGTTTGTGAGTGGTATGGTGTGGTTTGAGAATATTGCGGTGGAAAAAAATGATGAGGGTAAGGTTCATATGGATATGGTGGTTGAGGTTCATAATCATGACAAACACCACCATATTCGTTGGATTGATATGGATCATAGTGGGATCATAAGGTTGAGGGTTCCATGAAACGTGTTCTTGATCATACAAGTAAGCTTCATCCATCAATTGTTTATCCATCCCTTGGTGCACACCATCCTCGAAATTGCCATTCTCTACAACATCATTATCATCATATCACTCAAAATCACCAAGGCAATTATCCATGAAATAGAGATTTAAAAATAAAATGAAAGATCTAGCTAAGACTAATCTAAATGACTAACGAAATGATGCATATGAAGTTCATGGATGCTAGATGGAGAAACAAAAGTTAACATATGAATGGAAATATGTGAAAAATACATGAAAAATGAAAATAAATTGAAAAAGTTGTCAAAACGATTGCATTTCGCAAAAATAGGGTGGGGCTCACAAAAATGAGTCTTGTTTAGAATGCCCAAAAACTTTATAGTACCAAATTTTGAAAAAACATAGGCAGGTTGAAAACAGGGCAGATCCTATTTAAACACCGAAAAGTGACCGAAAAAACCAAAATTCAAATGCACGCATCAGTGGAGAACTAAATGCAAGTACGTACACTATTAGAATGTAACATGCAAATGAAGAAAAATGAAAAAGAAGCATATTTACAATATTCACAATATGTCTGATGAAACCCGTTTCGACGGTTCATTTTACTGCTTAAATTGACTATTTGTCACCTCTTCATCGCTTTAACACTAGCAAAATAGGTTAAAACGCACTTAGTAGTTTCTTAGGGCTGTAATTGTAATATCTGCTATTTCAGCCAATATTTATTGTGTTTTGAACTGTTTCCCGTTCCGCACGATGCCTTGATGTGTGTGCTTAGGTGTTTCAGGATATAACAGGCGGAGTTCGGAGCGGAAGTGGCCGGAGAGAGCGAAAGGAACGAAAAGATCCCAACAAAACCTAGAAGGCCATTACTGGAGCCTATGCGTACGCATCACATGGAGCCATGCGTACGCATCTGAGCGTGGGCGGCACGCCCAATTGCTAATGTCGGCACCTATGCCTACGCATATGAAGCCTCCATGCATACGCATAGGTCCATTCCAGCATCTATAAATAGAGGAGCCTTTCGCCATTTCAAGGGAGTCCACTTCCACATTTAGCTTAGTTTTTAGGGTTCCATTTTAGGTTTTATTGTCCATTCACTAGGCAGACTTTTTATTTTTATTGCTTGTTTATCTATTTTACTGTTACTCTGTCAAACTTCAGTTTTAATCAATTTACTTTACCGTTATTCTGTCCGTTTTATTTCTTGCAAACCGCTATTTTACATACTGTTATGCTGCCAAATTATTTTCCCGCTTTTATGATTTTTGCAATTAGTGAGTAGAGTCCTATAGTGTCTTGGCTGTGAGGTGAAATGTGCAAATGACCGGAATTGCAATTCCCCATAAAGATCATGTTAGAGGAACGGGTCAAACCCGTAAAGCTATACGCCCTACACCCCTGCTAGCATAGTGGCAGTTCCAAGACCGTATGAGGTTCGCCACGGCAGCATGGCACAAGTGCTTGGGAACCTGGTGACAGCAGGTCTGACCCGATGACAGCAGGGATCCTATAGTGTTTGTCAGCTCTGGGCATAGATCAGAGGCTCCATATTTCGCTAACGCGCAAGAGGTCCTGGTGACAGCAGGATTGTATCGGTGACAGCGGGTTACTCTTGGGAGCCAAGAGCTAAAACACGAACTCCAAGCAACACCTGCTCCAAATGTGAGTTGAACCTGGAATGATGGGTTCGTTTGCCACACAGCTAGTTGGTACTGGATATAGCGGAGGTCCCTCTTAGGGGTGTCTAATCGATCTAGGACACAACAGCAATGACAGTGATGCACCGTATTTCAACTCATAGCCAGGACACTCCTTTTATTATCAGCTTATTTATTGCCTTTTACTGCTTAATTACTGCTTTCAATTGCTTTCAACCTGCGAACTACTTTCAATCAATCTCAACTGCAACCAACCCCAATCAAAAACAGACTTTCCCTTTCGCTTCCTGAGCATAATGACCCGAGTCCCACCCGGTATTTTGGTTCCACCCTGTGACACCTTTTTAAAACGTTCCAGACGTCGTCTACAAGGGATAAGGGACTTTCAGAACTACAACGAACGAAAGTCCCCGCCCCGAGCGGGCGCGTCACGTTTTTGGCGCCGTTGCCGGGGAAGCGAAATATTTATTTGTTTTTGATTGTCTGTGAATACTATACATACTGCTTTTTATTTTTCCTTTTTGAATTGTTATTTGTATGCTAAGGTCGCATTCGTCTCTTGGTTCGTGTTGTTTGATCCTGAAATTGAACGAACTTTACGCCGAACAAGGCAGGCCAAGCGTCGAGCCGAACTTGCGAGACTGCCATTGAGTAACAATCCTTTTTCTGATTCTAGTTCCGATTCTGATACATAATCTAGTTCTTCATTTTCAGGTACCTCTACCATGGCGGAACGACTAATTCTTGAACAGTTGGGTGGTGCAAGCACAGCTTTCGACAACCAGCCCAACCGATTTCCTGAACTGAATGCCAACTTTGAACTCAAGTCCGGACTGATAAACCTTCTGCCGAAATTCTGTGGCAGACCGGGTGAAGACCCCATTAAGCACATCAAGGACTTTGAGGTTATCTATGCCACCACTAGAAGGACCGGTGGTGATCACGACGCAGTGAAAGCCTTCACTCTGCCTTTCTCTTTGGATGATAGGGCGAAAGACTGGTACCATACACTGCCTGCTGATGTAACTTCTGATTGGTCAACCTTCAAGAAGAGGTTCTTGGAAAAGTACTTCCCACCTTCCAAGACGAACGCTATCAGAAAGGAAATTTCCGGAATTGCACAACTTCACGGGGAAACTCTGCATGAGTACTACGAGCGGTTCAAGAATTTGCTCGCTTCGTGCCCCCATCATTCAATATCTAATTTCCTGCTTATCAACTATTTCTGTGAAGGATTGACACCTACTGATAAGGCAATGATTAACGCCTCCAGTGGAGGAGCTTTGATGAACAAGACGCCAGAAGAGGCATGGGAGATGATAGAAACAGTGGCTAATGCCAATTAGCACTTCAGCACAAGAGCAAAGAGTAGCGGCATACACGAGGTCACACCATCCGAATCTACATTTCTGATGAAATTTTTATCAGATATTGCTACAATGTTGAAAGAGATTAAGGAAGGACAACAACCGACACCAGTTACAATGAAGCAACAAGCGGGAAACTCACAACAGAAACCCCTCAAGTATTGCGGGATTTGCTTCGCCAATTCCCACCACATAGATGAGTGTCTGCAAATTCAAGAAGATAACACTGTAGCTGCTGCACAAAATTTTGTGGAATTCACCATCTTACCACCAAACAACAAGCAATATCGCGTTCAAGGACCTAATGGCCAACCTGTTCGGTGGAATCCAACTCCCCAACAGCTAGCCCAATCCAGGCAACTTTACATGTCAACTATGCCCCAACATACTCAGAATGTCAGGTATCAATCCCCATATCTCCGCCAACAATCTCCTTCTGCTAATGATCCCCTAAACAAGTATGAAGAGGTTGAGCGTATCCGTCAAAAGGAAGACCAAGAAATGATGGAAATGCAGAATCAGATAACAAATAGGTTAAATCAGATAGCAAAAATGTTGCAAAAATCAACGTCCCAACCAATCCAACACCAGCCCCAAGCACCTATTCCCAATTCTCTACCGCCTCAACCTTTGCCAAACCCCAAGGGGTTCCTTAATGCTATTCATGATGAGGTAAGAAGTGAGGACGAGTCCGAAGATACGGATAACGAAGAGACTGAGCAACATTTGTATGAGTTATTGCTTAAAATGGCTGAATCAAAAGATGGAAGAGGTGCAAACAATGAAGAATTAATGGGTTTTTGTGAAGAATATGGCAGTGCTCGTGAAGACAGTGAAACAGACCAAGAAAGAGAAACTGAAGATGAGTGGGAAAAGGAAATGCAAAGCGATAAGGAAAAATTCTGCATAAACACAATCTCTGACATGAAGAAGGATGAAGAAGATTACCAGCAAAGTGTGAAGACCCAGGAGCTTGCCTTGTCACCTGCAAAATAAGAGGGGTTGACATCCATGAATGCTTGTGTAACCCTGGAGCCTGTAGGAACATCATGCCTCATGAATTATATGACACCTTAGATTTAGGCCCTCTGAAGAAGAGCAAAGAAGTATTCTCCACTGCAGCTACTAGCATTATGCCAGTGGCCGGAATCGCGGATAATGTGTTAGTAACAATAGGAAAATTAACGATTCCAGCTAATTTCCATATCCTCAAGCCACAATCGAAGGAAAAGAAAGGGAAACCCCAAGTTCTACTAGGAGACCATTCTTGAAAATAGGAGGATTTAAGCAGGACTATTATGATGATACATTCAAGTTCTCAGCTGGAAAGACCACTAAAAGATTCCAGATTATCAAAAAAAGAAAGGATCACAGCTTACAAAAAGATGATGGGAGGATGCGTGGTAAAGAGTCTGCTCGGACAGAAATGATTGAGGCACTGGCAAAAGGATGGGTGAAAATGCTAAAAGAAGAGCTGGAAGGAAGTTCCTGTGCAGAACAGAAGAACCAGACAAAGGGGCCGGACAAGACCCATGAAAAACCGCTGGCAGAATACCCAAGTACAACCAGGACACTGAATAAGACAGAGAAAATACTTCGCCACGACAAGGGAGCAGATGCACATCTGGTAAAGAACAAATCCAAATGGAAGTAATGTGATCGACACAAGCACGTCCAACTTAAGGACGTTAAACAAAAGTGCTATGTGGGAGACAACCCACCATGGTAACATCTTTCTAACCTTATACTATGTCTAAGTTTATGCACATTAGCTTGATTAATTGCAATAATTGTTAGAGCATAATTAAACTAGGTTAAAGGTTCATCAAAAAAAGGGGGCGGGGGTGTGATGCGTACGCACCACCACACCCCATGCGCACGCAACATCTTCTCGAGGAGAAGAATTTGCATAGTCACACTGATGCGTACGCATTCACCCTATGCGTACGCATCTTAGTGCTGACAGCGAAAAAAAGAGAGGGGTCCATAAAAGGACCCCATTCTCACTCACTTTCACATACTCACTCTCATACATTTCCTCTTTCACTCTTCATTCCTCCATTTCAAGTAAGATTCTCTCTTCCCTTACCTCATTAAATGCTTCCTTTCTTCATGCTTCCAATCATTTCTTTCTTCTAATTATTCTGCATGATGTCACATGATGATGCTTAGTAATAGTAGTAGTCATTAGTTTTAATTAATTAGTGTCCACACTTAGTAGATATTAGGAGTAGTTAGTTATGAATAAATGTATAGTTTTTTATTATGTAAGAATGGGTTAGTAACAAACATGATCCCTTGCCTGCTTATATGCTTATTTCCATGTTGATAAAAATTGATAAATGCTAGGAACACCACATACTCTAATTTTGTATGATGAAATGCATGGTAGCTAACATGCATTTTAACATAAAGATATCCCCTTTGGGTGTAAAATAGCATGTTTATAGGTTTTAGATAGTGCTTTTGATTAATAACATGGATGCATACATGAACATATTATCAAGAGTGCATATCAAAAGACCTTATTATACTGGACTGCCTGGTATGAACACTTATTGCAGATGGTGCGCACAAGGTCCGCCTCTTTGGCCAAGGGAAGGGCTAAGCTGTGTCAACCCCCTATGCGAGCCTCACCTAGACTCGCGGCATTGCGGTCAAACACAGCTGTGCAGATACCAACACCAACACCAGACGTGCCAGTAAAAGAGGTAGTCAGGTCAACTCTTCCGCCAAAGAAACGATAAAACTTTAGAATGGCGGGGGAAAGCTCCTCTAAAAGGGACATTAGAACTCCACGTAGGCGATCCTGCAGACTAGCCGCGCTATACAGTGTCACTAAACCAGTGTCAGAAGAAAAGGTGGTCATCAAAATAAGCGATGACTCGGTGCAGAAAGAGGACACTAATCTTGAGCAAAACGAAGCAGAGCCAGTGGCGGAAGTTGGAGGAAGAGTGGACCTCCCCAAGAACGATGTATATGACGCACTCTGGGCAATGCTGGATGCCAAATCAGACAATGAAGCTGCAGAGATGCCTAGGGAATGGGACCTCGACAGCACACTTCTGAACTAAGGCAGGAATGAGCCAGACATGGGCCCTGCTGGACCACCTCCAGCAGAAATCTAGATGTGATATCACTCTTCCCTTTTTGCACAGAGGAGCGTGCAATTTTCAAGTGTGGGGAGGGGATGGATATCTGTGGAAAGCGGCATGGAAATAAAAAGGGGACATCATTTTCCAACTCTTTGACCTATACTTTATATGATCTTAGACTATATCGTAGTTATCTTATTTGTTTAAATGCTTACCTTTAATGACTTCCTTGACTGTGAATGCGAATATTATGCTATATATTAGTATCTCTTAAACTGTTGCTTTTTCTTTACATGGGAACCACCAGAAAATTTTTCAAAACGCTTAAACTAAAATTGATTTTCACACTTGCAATAATCATCCAATCATAGATGAAAGGAAAAGAACACACAAACCATGTGAGTTTTGAGCCTAATCGAAGTGGTCATCTTTACCACTTAATTTTTCTTCATGTGTGTTATTTCTTCATGTGTGTTATTTCTTCTCCTTGAGCTTAAACAATTTGGTTGGGTTAGTACTTGCTGCAGTACTCTCCGCCCACTCTTGCACAGTTTTTGACTTACTTTTATGTATGCATAATTATTCCTTCATAACATTGGTGTTCACTCCTCTAAATTTGATTTAATTGGGCATGAGGACATGCCAAGATTTAAGTGTGGGGAGGTGATGAAACCCGTTTCGACGGTTCATTTTACTGCT
>JASCZI010211570.1:3777-16197 GCA_036250425.1 Stylosanthes scabra
TTAACAAGTAAACCTAATTACCATGAGTAACTAAGCTTATTTTTGGTCATTTTTTACCTGAAGGTACACGGCTAGGGTTCCCATGCTCAAATACGAATTTCGGAAAATTTTCGTTTCCGAAACTACGCGCGTTTTTGCCAAACCGTTAAAAAGCGTGCCGTAAGGCAAAAGCGTAGCGCTATTTTCGTACCTCAACTCTAGAATCATCATCATCATCGTCCAAGTCACCTCTTAGTCTCATTTATCATAGATTCAAGCAAGCGAGTTTAATCTCATATCGTTATATTCGTTTTCGGACAAAACCGTCGCGAAAGAAAAGCGTCACGAAAGAAAACGTCACTAAAGAACGGGGTTTTACATAGTCCATGAGGATTGTAATAGTATAAATAAATGACTAATTGCATTGTATTGGGAAGAAAAATAGTTGAATTGAATGAATTTGGTTCATTAGGAGTTTTAAGGGTAAAGTATGTTTTATATCTCTAACGATTTTTATGAAAGTTTTCAAAATTAACCCTAACGTTCAATTTGATTCAATTTTGTCCTTAATGTTTAAAATGAGTTTCAATTTTACTCTTATTATCAATTTTTTGTCAATCAACTCTTGGTCAATTTTGCTTTTCCAATTTTGTCCCTTATCATTTCCATCATCATCCATCCCACCCACCAATCCACCACCATCCACCTTCTACACCTTCCTCCCACCACCACCACAACCATCACATCATTGCCAACAAAGAAAGCTTAAAGATTTAAGTCCCCAATTCGTTTTCATTGCAGCAACTCAAACACACCATTTCACTTGCTATATCATCATCTTCATCTATCCCTCAATAGGAAGGACGAATTCCATGTTACCTCGCCGAGCGACTCCATCCAATCCCTTGGCAGCGCCTCCGGAGACCTCGTCTTCTACACCCTCAACCCCACTGCCTTCTCCCCCGAAACCCAAATCCTTCTTCAAAAACCCACCTCACTAGAACCGACCCATTCATGCGACGACCCAAGATTCAACACTCTTTTGAAATGGTCATGGTTGACGCTTCCTCTCCCTCGATTCCCGATGTGGAAAAGATTCTGTCTTTGTCATTTTCAGTGGTGGAAACCATCGATATGGTTGATGGGTCTGGTGGAGACGAAGTGGTTGTCGGGAAGACTAATATCCGAGCCTTGGTTCGTCTAAAGGGTGCTGAAAGAAGCGATTGGAAACGATGTCACCGACCTCAAAATGTTGGTTCTCATGGTTCATGCTGTTACTATGGAATCTATGTTTGTTTGTGTGGATAAGGTTTCACCTTTGGCGGTTGGTTCCTCTCATATTCTCTTCAGCTTTGTCCTGAGACTCTAACTAGTGATTCTCGTGTTTCTCATATTATGTTGTTGAAATTTTAGACATCGGGGAGGAAATTCAGTTGGGGTGAGAGGGAGTGTGCGGTGTGGTGTTGGGATTGTTGTGATGGTGGTGTGAGAAAGGTGCAATGGATGGTGGTGGATTGGTGGGTGGGGTGGTGGATGATGGTAATGGTAGGGATAAAATTGAAAAAATAAAATTGACCAAGAGTTGATTGACAAAAAATTCATTATAAGGGTAAAATTGAAACTCATTTTAAAAGTTTAGAACAAAATTGAATCAAATTAAACGTTAGGGGTAATTTTAAAAACTTTCGAAAACGTTAGAGATATAAAACATATTTTACCCGGAGATTTAATTTATATATCTCTTTCAAGTAAAGAGATTTGTTCTTTTCTGATTCTTAATTCATCTTCTTTAATCAAATTGAATTACTAAAATCTTCTTCTACTACAATTCATATAATCAACAATATACATCTCTTCTTTAATTTTTATATTCTTTAATTCTAGTCCTAACAAATATACACATCCATAATTCCTCTCCTTGGCTGGCATCGGAACCGCATCCCATCATTCCCATGAGATCGTGTATAGTCTTGTTTCCAAAGTCCAACATCAGCTCAAATCTCTATTATATTCAAAGTGATAAACGAAAGCAACAAAGCAGTATCCACATTGTAGCCGTGATACGAGAATAGTCAGAGCACCAGCTTGGGAGGCAGCATTATCCAAAAATATAGTAATAATTTGAGGAAGCTATCTTCCTCACCCAACATTCTATTCTGACCTAAAAATCTAGGCTCAATAATAAATATCGTTCTTTTTTTTTTATACATTGGGCTTTCCAACCCGGGGTGATGAAGAATAGGAAATCTAGCATAATAATAATCTGCACCAATTGACCTAACCCTAATTGCTGAATATCCTTTTTCTACATCTTGAACTTTAGCTTCCTTTAATTGTGTCATGTTGGGCAAAACAATTTTTGGGTCCAGAACGATTATTCTTTGGCCCTTCATACTCCAAACAACCTCCCCTCTCTCCTATATGCTTGCCCTTAGTCGTGAATTAAAATTCAAATTTGCTTCTTCCATTTATGTCGTCGCAATTCACACGTTATCCCATACTAGTGTTCCCCAAATCAAACAGTATATAGTAATTTTTCTGGAACCTAATTATCTTATCAGATTTGTTTAATGATGTAAAACATGTATATTTAAAAAATTATTAAAAAGGATTAAAAGACTAATCTATCTTATAAGAGTAATTTGTAAAACTTTTTATAGTGAATTAAAATTTGTTAGGACGAATACGAATCTTTCTTGGGCATAAGTGGTAGTGTTTACTCCGAGTGAATAAACAGCCATCATGTTAAAACACTTTCTCTGTCGTAAGCCCATAATGCGAGTCAACTCCAATAATTTGACCAAAAATTAAACAATTGATTCCATAAAAATGCGAAATATTATTCCAAATTCCAGTTACTTTCTTAACAAACACATCTGCCACATTCAAAACCTACCTCACACATAGAAAACATTGAAGGATAACACTGATTCTACAACTATGACCCTACCAAGTTCAATTTTTTGCAACATCATTATCATCTCTCATAACCATTCATCAGTTGGTGAAATTAGGCAAGGAGGCATGGGGCTCAGCAGCCTTAGCAGCAGGAGAAGGTTCAACATCCGGCGAAGGCTCAACAGCCTTTTCAAGAAGCTCAACTGGCAAATCAGGGATACCCTTCAAGTAGAAAGTGTAGAATAGCTTGAAAGGGAAAACAAGTTGCTGAAGCTTCACGTGTCCAGAAACACCTTCGAATATTCCAGATCCACCAGTCACAGCTAGACACGTGTCCTGGTACGTGAGGTACGCACCTTGCACTGAAATGTGCCCATAGTCGCCCAAGTAGAAGCTGTAAATGGCCTCATAGCGATCACCCTTCTTTTCGGGCACGTGCTGGATTAGGATGCATAATCCTGCGGTTATTCCTAACCGTTTTTGGAGGTCACCAGAGTAGAGTTTGTTGGTGAATGGCACCAAGTCACCGAGGTGGTTTGTGGGCTTTTGGCTTAGCCTTAGGTATGCCGGGCTACCACGGTCACGTTCGTTGATCTCGTAGACACACAGTTCTTGAACTTTGGCCACTGCAACAATGAAAAATTGAACTAATAAATATCAACAAACAATGTGGAGTTAAGCGTTTCATGCACCAAAATAGTTTTCCAGATTCCAGTTGAATCATTTATATGCTTGAGATTGGCAAACATAATTAGTGTAATTGAGACTATTTTAATGCATACAGTGGAATCTTAAAAATTGCTTTGGACAATATGCTATTTAAATAAAGAACAACCCAAATCGTTAGGTTCTCAAAGTATGTGATTTCACATGGTATGGTACATATGACAACTTGAATTTGGATTTAGTTTAGTCTCTATTTCACGTTGTTGATTTAAAATTTCTTTTCCTTTCTTTTTATTAGAGTTCCGATGAAGAAAGCTAACTCTTTATTTTAGCTAGTGTTTGAGACAGTGTAAAAATGCAAGGAAATTAAAGAGAAAATTAATACAAAAATAAGAAAAGGGTAAGCATTCTTTTTATATCATAGGGTGACACAATTTTTTTTTTAGTCACAAATTCAGAATGTTCTATACTTCTTCTATATATAAAGTCAGTTTTAAACAAGATATACAAAGTCAGTTTTTGTTTTTTTATCTCAAAGTAGCCAAGTTCTTCAATGGAACAAAGTATTTAAATGATCTTCATATACTAGGTAGAGATGGGTTGCATTTGACAATTGATTTTTTATTTTTTACACAAAATTATTTTTCGTATTAGTTAAACTTTATCGATTAAATATGATAGGTAGCAAAGAAATAATAAGTATCGAAAATTAATTAATATATATAAGGAAAAAGGACTAAACTAATTAATTATAATTAATCCTAATTCCAAAATAATATCAAATATTAATTTTTACAAATTTAAGAGATCAAATTATAATTTATGAACTTTTCTGAACCTTGATTTTGAGTTAAGAGACAGAATATTCCTTATTCCGACCGAAATATTCCGTCTAGACCATTGAAGACAAAGCCCTCAAACTAATTAAATACTACAAAGTTGCAGGGTTTGGTTAAAAAAATGCTAGTCAAAGATCCAAGTAAAGTGAAACATAAGCAACCACTGTTGTAAACTGTATGAGTAGTTATGTAATTTTATCCTATTAAACCCAAAATCATGGATTTTCTAGTTGATCGTTCCGATATTACAATTCAGTTTACAATATGCAATTTACACTTGCGAGGAGGGAAATATATATCTGCTAGTAAAAGAGGTCAACGTACATATGACCCCAAAAAAAAAAAAAATTAAAAAACAATGAATATATATTATGAGAGAGAGAGAGAGACTTGCCTGGTTTTGGAGATTCTTGAGGCTGCTTGGGCTTGTTGAAGAAAAATGCTTTGGTAGTGGCGTTTTTGAAATTTCTTGGTGTAGAAACTTGATTGAGAGTCGAGAGTCTTAAACTTTTATTGGGTGGAAAGGGCTGAAAGAAACTGGAACCTACAAGCTTTTGGGTTTGATAAGGAGGAACAATAGAAGTAGAATGCTGGGAGATCATTTTCAGAGAAGCCATGGATTCCATTGTCAATGATTTATGGTAGGAATTGGTAAAGTATATGGTCTATGTAGGGAGCTTGAGATTTATAGGTACAAAAGAAATTGTAGAATATTTGTGGTTTTTTAACACGTGAACATACTTTATAATTTTTGGGTGTGAATCAATCATCATGGACGGTACAAGCCACAAGGTGCACATGAACACTGCTTCTGCGTTCCCCACGTGGATATCCAATTTTTCGATTCCATTTTTCTATCTTCATGAATGAATTTTCTTTGTTGGTTCTTCTACCAACTGTTGAATAATAAAATGTTGCTATCTACTACGTTCATTCCACTTAGACTAGATACAAAGTTAAATGATGGCTTTATACCAATTTGTGGTTATTTAATCCGACCAACTCCCTTGGATTGGATTGTCAACCCTACCCGCTGCGGAATAGGTTGAAAGCGGAGCGGATTAAGGATAGATTTGGTAAAACTTTTCGATTAAGTGCTCTGCTTTTAAAAAGCAGAAGTCATTTTTTTGCGTTTGGTAACTCAAAAAGTCAAGGAGCTTTTGCTCCAGCTTTTGAGAGCATGGGTGCTTTTAAGAGCCCTGAATAGTAGCTTTTCAAAGCTTGCTTTGGCTCCTCAAAAAGCAAAATGATGAATTAACATTATATTTTAATAAAAAATCAATTTTATCCTCAATTAATTATATTTAATTTTATATTAATGCATTACATACTAACAAAAAGGTCGCTGTAGTAATTTATTAGTTTGAGAGCAACTATCAAATAGATTTACCAAACGCGATATGTATGGCTTCTGCTTATTGAGAGCAATTTTGAGTTATTTTACCAAACGATTATCATGTGACTCTCCATCAGCTGTTTTTTGAGAGCACAAAGAGCTCAGCCGCTTTTTGAGAGCCATAGCAGTACCAAATCGAGCCTTACTTGAATGCAGAATATAATTAGGGTTTAGGTTTAATTCTACCTGTCCAACTCATACCACATATATAATATATAATGTTATAAAAAATGCTAGTGTGAAAATACAACGCATGACCTTTTATTTAAAAAAAATGAAAAAAAAAAACCCTTAACCAATCTGCTGTAATTTTTAGTTTGAATTTTTATACGTTGAAAATGTATAAGGTCTGTTTCAATGACTTACATGATGATGTTGGAACAATGGGAAAACTTATGCAGTTCAATAATGTTATTTGTATTTATGTTATTAAAGTTGAGTAAAGACTTTTTTTAGAATGAAACAACTTTATAGTTATGTTGTTTGTGATTTGATTGTGTTGTATGAGTTGTACTTTTAAGTTATATACTTGACATATTGTGGTGTTTTAAAAAAATTTCTAACTATGTTTGTAATTTTTTAATTTGCTATTTTTTTTCTCAATCCGCGGGTAAGGTTGGATACCCACGGATTGAGAGCAGATAGAATTAGGATTAGGAGGTTATCAACTCGCGGATAGGATATGGTTGAATTTTAAATGAAAAATCAATACGCGGGTAGAGTCAAAGTTGGAACTAAACCCTATCTTATCCTATCCATTGCCACACCTAATGTCAATACTCCAGCAAAATCAGGAATTTTTTTATTGTTTATATTATAATTTGAGGACATACCCAAAATTATTCTTAAAGAGTTTTAGCTTAGATACTTTAATTTTCAACAAATGTTTATTACTCTAAAAATCTTCGAGTTAAATTGGTCACTCAATAATAATAAAAAAAATAATAATGTGTTTTATAATAGAATTTAGTAGAAACTTAGTCTCCGACACACATTAAAAATATTAAAAACTACATAAAGAAAAAAAAGACACCCAATTCATGTATCAAAAATAAGTAGGATACAACACGCACATTTTCATGGGTAATGGAGGGTTTAGTATTCTTATTTTACGTTAATTATTATGGTAAAATTATTTTATCATATTAAGTTACAAAATTCAATAGTATAATGATGTAGAATTAATCTTGGTGTACACCTCCAACCAAGTCCTAAACGAACAGATTTTTACTACTAGAACGAACAGATTTTTTAAAGCAAACGAACAGGTTTTCGTTTAAAAACCTGTTCGTGTCAACTATAAAATATGTTCGTTGTATATATAGATTTCTGTTCGTGCACGAACAGAATTTTACTACTAGAACGAACAGGTTTTTAAAAGCAAACGAACAGGTTTTAAAATCTGTTCATGTTAACTATGAAAATATGTTCGTTGTATATATAAAAATCTGTTCATTTGGGACTTGGTTGGAGGTGTACACCAAAAAGAGGTGTACATGTAGTATTACCGAATGATATATATATTTTGCTTTACTTATAATATTAATATTAAAATAAAAATAGATAAAGTGTAATGATTTTTTAAGTATTTTTTAAAATTTTTATATTAATTTTCAGTGGTAATGACGTTAATTTATTAAAATGAATATTTGTCAATTATTAAAATTAGACACTTTGCCAAGTAACTAATCTATTACTACTATTCTCTTTTTATATAATAGGAATATGAATTAAAAATAGATAAAGTATAATGACCTTTTTAATTATCCTTTTTAAATTTTTATATTTCTTTTCATGAGTATTTATGTCTATTTCATCAAATTGGACACTTGTTAAATAACTAACCTACTACTACTTTCTTTTCATATAGTGACACTTGCAAGTAACTAACATATTATTACTCTCTTTTCATAAAGTGTAATGTAATGACCTTTTTAACTATTTTTTAACATTTTTATATTAATTTTTATGGGTAATAATTTTAATCAATAATGCTACAGAATCAACATTAGGAAAATAATCAAAATTATCATCTGAAACTATAACAACTTATCATTCAAAACTGACTAAAGTTATTATACGAAACTGATCAAAATTACCATCCCACCACCAACAACAACGTCACAACTAGAACAACTTATCATCCGAAACTAACCAAAGTTATCATTCAACCACCACCACCACCGACACCACCACCACCAACAACAACAACAACTTCACCACCACCACTATCACCACAACAACCACCTCAACACTATCATCACCACCACAACAGCAACACCACCGCCGCAACAACAAGAAGAAGAAAAAAGAAGGAAGAAGACACAAATCTGCGACGATTACATGAATTGGAAGGTGAAGAAGGAAGAGGAAAGTGAAGAGGAAGGTGGACACAAATCTGTGACGACGACGTGAAAACACAGATCTGCGACACTTATATCGCCTCGTCGCAGTGGCAAGGATGGCACTCGGAGCGGCGTGGGTGGCGCGATGTGACGAAGCTAGTAGAGCGTAAGGCTTGTTGATCGCAGCTGTGTAGGTGGAGATGGCGCTGTCATGATGGAAGGGAAAAAGGCGTTGTTGTGATGGAAACTTTCGAAGGCAGAGAGAAGACGTTGGCTCTTTATTGGCTATAGTAGCATATGTCCTGTATAGTTATTCAATGTTAATTTAAACAACAATGTTAGGTAACCAAAAAAAATTCGGTCAAAACCAGCCAACAATTTAAATTGAATGTTCTGATTCTTTAGGTTTCGGATGTTCTGGTTATAGATTTCAGATGTTCTATTTCTTTTGGTTAATTGTTGGTTTATTTAGGTTTCGGATGTTATATTTCTTTTATTTTGGATGTTTTATAAACAATGATTACGGATGTTCTATTTTTTATTGGTTGATTTATTTGTTAGAAAAATATTAGTTACATATATTTTCCCTAATTTATTTAATTGGACATTTGTCGATCATTAAAGTTAGATACTTTGTCAAGTAATTAATCAATAGATAAAATATAATGATTTTTTAATTATTTAAATTTTTATATTTCTTTTCATGGATATTTTAGGGTAATACTAGATGTACCATTATACACACCTGTACACACCATTTAGTAACATGGAAAAATATAAATACTAGCATGGAAAAATGCAAATTTTTATGCTAATGTTCACATTTTTCTGTGTTGCTAAATGGTGTGTACAATGGTACACATAGATTTATTCTTTATGTTTATTCATTGAATTGGACACTTGTTAATTATTAAAGTTAGACATTTATTAAACAAACATGCTACATATACACCTCTTTTCTCCATCCAAGTTCATCCAAGTCAATCCGAACAGAATATTACTAATAGAACGAACAAAAAATTTAAAAGCAAACGAACAGGTTTTAAACATATTCATGTCAACTATAAAACATGTCCATTGTATATATAAATTTATATTCGTGCACGAACAGAATATTACTACCAGAACGAACAGAAAATTTAAAAGCAAACGAACATGTTTTAAAACCTGTTCGTGTCAACTCTAAAAATATGTTCGTTATATATATAAATTTCTCTTCGTTTTTCACTTGGATGGACTTGGATGGCAAAAAAAGGTATACATCTAAATTAATTGTTTATCAAATAACTAAACTACTACTACTTTCTTTTTGTATAGTGATACTTGTCATTAATACTCTCTTTTTATATAGTGGGGAATTTTCGAAGACAAATTTAATAAATAAGTTACAAAAAACCAATTATATGTGTATTTTTAATTATGCAAGTGGGTACATATGCTAATAAATTTTAAATTTAATTTGAAGGAGACTTCACATCGTGTCAAAGTTTCTTTGTTTTTTTTTTCTTTTTAGGGGTTGCTATTGCAAATTGATTATAGGAAGTAGATCAAATGTTACCAGTTGCAATTTTTAATCGTTCATCTTAAATTAATTTTGATAATAAAATATTTTATAATTAAAATCAACGGTTATACCCGGTAACACTTGATCCGCTTCCTTGATATATATATATATATATATATATATATATATCACTTTTTGTCTCATCACAAAAAGGATCTAAATTTTATTTAATGAAAAAACATCGTCTTCAGAAATAACCGAAAACTGTTGAACTGACGTGGAAAGCAATTTCAATTATGTTCTCACTCTCATCAAAAGAACATTCATTCACAAATGAATAATGGTCACTTTTGGAGAAGTGCACAGATTAAAAAATTACTTTACGAGCATATAAATTTAAAAACAAAAGAAAGAGCGTTTAAATTAAAATTCAAAAGTTATTATATGCCTAATGCACAATCAAATATACTACAACTAGTACGGGTATAACTGAAAAAAAAGTAGAATAGAACATTTAGAAACTAATCAAATAACTTGATAAAACCTATGACCTATATGATTGATCAAAGGGAGTATATGGACAAGCCCTTAACTTGATAGTTTTAACCTGAAATTTAACATAATAAAGCTCATGTAATCAAGGTTATCAAGTAACCCAATTGCATGTCAACTTAATGTTTTTAAAAACCCAACACAACCCTTTGCGACCATTAAAAGAATCAAATTGGACACGCTACAGAGAACAATAACCAAATTGTACCAACTGACCTAAAACATACTGCTATTTGATGATAAAACCATGTACTGGTAAAATTCTGTTTATACTAGCTACTATTGTACAAGGTTTCAGAACGTTTTATAAGGTTTCTCAAGCAATCTTTACCTACCTGTATTTAATGTTCCAGAGGAAAATTTAGTATGGAAATTATTTACAAACAAGGGGAAGAAAGGGTATCTAGATGTTGCACCATGAACAAGGAATATTAAAAGAAAAAATAGAAGGAAAAAGAAAAAGAAAAATACTTATCAACATGTAGTCAAAATCTCAGCACCAGTCCTTGTTATCAAAATGGTATGCTCAAACTGTGCAGCTGGACTCCCATCGGCTGTTATGGTTGTCCAGTTGTCCGGCCATGTAACGGCGTCAGTGCTTCCCAATGTCAAGATAGGCTCTGAAGTTGAAAAGGAATTTGTAGGGTTTTATTTCAACAATAAATAAATAAACAGCACCACCAATGGAAAGCAATCAACTTATGTAACAAGTAACAACCTTATCATGTGTACATACAGAACTAATAGAAGATATTCACTTCTGATAAAAGTTCAGAATTATTAGGCTTAATTATTCTATTAATCCTTATAGTTTCACCAAATTTTCAATTATAATCTCACAATTAAAATTTTGTAATTGGTCCCTATACTAGATAAAAATTTAGAATCAGGTTCTTGCTAACTTTTTTTTGTTAAAAAATTCAAATACTATTGGAACATACATTTTTGCATTTGATGTAGATCGAATTATGAAAACAATGATAACAATAACAAAGCCTTATCCGATTGGGTAGGGCCGAGTACATGCCATGGATCAAACGACGTTATTGAGCCCTATCATACATCATATCTACGAAGACTTTTATACACAAAAGAATAAATTTTGGAATATTATTGAATAAAATAATCTATGATCATTGCATTTTTTCTTAAAGATACCCACCGGTACGGACCTAATTAAAAAAGTTTTGTTAGCAGAGAGACCTAATTATAAACTTCTAAATTGTAAGGAGCTAGTTAAAAATTTGGAAAAACTCAATTAGTCGAAATTAAACAGAATAATTAAACTGAATTAATAAAGAATAATGACAAATAGCAATTGATTCTCGTTTGCAGATACAAAGTGCAGAAGATTAGACATGAGAAAGAATAGGAAAAAGGTCATCACATTGTTAGGAGCAAGCCTAAGGTGCTGTGAGAGTTAGTTTTGAGTCAGTTTGAGTTAATAACTGTTTTTGGGTAGTAAGTTGGACTGTTGGAGTTGCTGAGCTGGCATAGGGTAGTGCTAGCTATAAATAAGAGTCAGTGGTGAGTTTTAGGAAGTTGTGAATTCTGTTAGACTTGAGAGAATCTCTCTATTCAGTTGGTTAGTACCAACAGTGTAATTATTCAAGATCTGTGGTTGCAGTTCTTGATTTGTGAATAAAGTTTCTTCCTCCTCTGTTCCTAGCAACTGCAGTTCTTGAAGAATTACACTGTTGGTACTAACCAAATAAAGAGAGAGATTCTCTCAAGTCTAACAGAATTCACAACAAAAACTAATTCCTAAAACTCACCACAGACTCTTATTTATAGCTAGCACTACCCTATGCCAACTCAGCAACTCCAACTAACTACCCAAAAACAGTTATTAACTAACTCAAACTGACTCAAAACTAACTCTCACAGCACCTTAGGCTTGCTCCTAACACACATCCATGTAGGTCTGCTTTCATTTCATAATGGAAAATCAAAATTATAATTTTTTTATATCATGAAAAATATCAGGATGGGTGCGGGTATACAACAATAACAGGACTGAAAACCTAAGAATGCATGTCAAACAGTAATTTTCACAACTTAATTGGATGGACACGGAAGATAAGTTTAACCATGAACCATCCATTGTCATCCAGTTGAACCACAGCATAACATGTGAGGCAGTATGTCATAGAAAATTAGCATTGATCACCTCTAAATCAAGGTAGAATTTAACACTACACTTACCAATTGTGAATGTTTGACCTTCAACCATGCAACCTG
>JASCZI010211570.1:30683-58841 GCA_036250425.1 Stylosanthes scabra
ATCCGAATGCCATGGAACATACATACATTTTCTGAAATCTTCGGCAAAAGATTTATTTTTAATTTTTGCCGTTACATTCTGTTGAATATGCCAACCACATAATCGGTGAGTTGCATTTGAGAATACTTTACGAATTGCAGGTTTCATTACTTCATCGCCATCGGTGATAACCACATTAGGAGACTTGTTCAACATTACCTCCATAAAGTTTTCCAACAACCAGGTATATGTTGCTGTTTTTTCATCCTCTACCAAGGCAAAGCCAAATATGCATGTCTGGCAGTGATGATTAGAACCCGAGAAAATCACCAACAGCTTTCTGTACTTATTCTTCTTATAAGTCGTATCGAATGCGAGCACATCTCCAAAGCACTGATAGTCGGCCCTAGAAATTTCGTCTGCCCAAAACAAGTTTGCTAGCCGATTTTGACTGGTAGGACTGTACTTTGCCATGGCCATGGGATCAACATCTACCTTCCCAAGTAGATAGCTTATTGTTGCATTGGCATCCCCACCAAGGAGCTTTGCATGTCGAGATCTTCCAATGTGGTTATCCAAGTCCTTCTTTGTGAACCTGATGTTAGCATAACCACTTGCTTGTCCTACCATTAGTCCCATTATTTTAGAGGTTGGGAGACCATTATCATGCATGGCGTTAGCCTGTGCTTTTTGAGCCTCGGTCATTCCTCGATGATTTGGAATGAGATGTACCAAACATTGGGGGACTAGATCATGGTTGTGCTCCTCAACTAATTTTCTTACCCTCCAAATTGAAGACTTAGTATCAAAGTACACCGAAAGCATGGCTTCACAACCAGTTCAAGTCAAAGCTTTATGCTCCCTTTTCCTATCAAGATTAGAGATGAATTTCTCATGTCTCTTTCCTTCCTTATTGCAAAAAAATCGCCTTCTACAAAGAGTTCCATCCTTTCCGCGTGCTGCATCACCCTTGCGAACTCCAAAGCCAATACACCTCGCGTAGCTTACATATAAATTATAGGATGCATCCGATGTTTCAAACGTCTAGTTGGTAATATCATCCGCAGTCACATAAGCACACTTACTACTACTACCGCCGCAATCACAAGTACAGCTCACGTTCTCTTTCGCACCATTCATCTCGCAGTCTTCGACATTGTCTTGTGAATTTGATGGTTCAGGAGAAACATCCATTGAATCCTAAAGAGATGAAATAAAATTAGAGCCCACAATAGATATTTGATACCAAATTATATCTAAATACTGAAATCTGAATGATAAAGTACTAAGAAAAAACACAGAAACTTGCATAATGATCGAACCATTGCTTAATATTATGAATAGAGAGCAACACAATACTGAATTGGCTTAAGAAATAAGTCACAAAGGCTCTTTACTTATAGGCACACACAAAAGAGTGACATCTCAATAAACTAAATAATTCACATAAACTAAACAATTCAATTGCAAAATTTCATCAAATCAACACAACAACTCAAACAAACATCAAAATCAAAATAGCGATAAAGATTCAATAATTCATTAATCAAGAGGTATATTGCAAGCAATTCTTAGATTAATCTAAATCAGTAAAATTTTAAGTGCTTAACCAAAATTCAGAATTTAAATCTAACTCCTATTCTAAGAATTAACTCTTTTATTGGATCAAAGAAGTAGTATGTATAAGTAGTATGAATAAGAAGTATTATGAATATAATGGACAATTATATATGCATGTATACTAATAAATATATACAAGTTTGAAGCTTCATCGTGGAATATGTTGTTGCTTTATGAAATAACTTTGCTGGATATAATTATAAGGCCTAATGAAGAAGCCAATCGCAACACTTAAAAGAGAGAGAGAAAAGGTCTTTTTGGACCACCATGTATATTATAGTAACACCATATGGGTTGTCTTCACTAATTAATTGTGGAATATTAAGAGTTGTAGGAAATCTGTTCACTCATTTGAAAGCAATGGGAAAATTAAACAATGGTTTCTTTCGGCTGACCGAGGGGAGAACAAAAGGATAAAGGTCACACATAAAAGAGACAAGCTTCATAGCAAGATCTTTAATGTCTTTCTTTTTCTTTTTCGATCAATGTTTTACCCACCGCAAACTAAATATGTGCACCAAAATAGAAAAAGTTCAAAAGCACATCTACTGTTCTTTTTCTTTTCCATGAATTCATCAGGAGCATCAAAATTGGTATGCACTGATTCAAACAGGAGTAAACACCCTAAGTAATTAAAAAAAATAAGAATGCTACTAGAATTTTCCACAACTAACATGATTGCCCAGCACATAAAGCCACGACCAGTTGCTACATTCCCGATTGACCCATCAATTACAATCACAATACCAGTTACAATCTATAAAAAAGAATACAACTAAAATCACCATACTTGGGTAGCGGCGGCTGTGTGAGGTGTGAGAAGAGATCCACCCCGCAGAACGGGAGAAAGGCAGAGCATGGAGAGAGAGAGCAGAACGGAGGTTGCTGGAGGTAATTGCAAGCGGCGGCGCTAACTGCAACATGTTGGTTGCTCTGATTGCAAGAGATTGGTGTTATTATTATTTTTTTTTGATTTGGGAATTATTGGGCTGTTGGGGAGAGTGTTCGAACAAGGTGAGAGAGATGAGAGGGTTTGGTTTAGGTTTTGGTTGGTTTGATTTTTTTGGGTTTGGGTTGAAGTTTTGAGTTAGTTGAGCAAACCAATTTTTGTGGTTTTGAAAAACCGGTTGGTTGGTTTAATTGCACCATCCAATCATATTATGACATGTATACATCCTTAAAAAAAGTTGTTTTCCACATCTGCGTGTGAGTGTTCCCCTAAATTAATTATCAGATTAGTTTTCAATGTTAGTAGATATCAGACACTTTATTCCTTTTTTTATCTTTTTCGTCAGTCGTTAACCATGCGATTCAACATAACACGTAAAGCTTCTTAATCACACATTAAGCTAAATTTTAGAGGAACCAAATAGCTTCACGTGTCATGTCGAATCGGACTATTCATGATTGACGGAAAAGATGAAAAAAGGACTAAAATGTTTATCGTCCACTAACATTAAAGACTAATTTAATAATTAATTTTGTTAGAAATCAAAGTGTCTTATGTTTACTAATGTTATGAATTAATTGATAATTAATTTTTGTTAAAGATTAAAATATTCATTTAAAAATTCTTTGAAGATTAATTTGAATATATATATATTATTTTATTATTATAGAAAGAATAGGACTGTAGCAGTGTAGCATACCTCAGCTATCTAAAAGGTAGGCAAGCACAAATGGGAACACGCCTCTCAACCTTATTCTCACACGCAGCGTCAGTGTGTGCTAATGGATCTTACCTTAAGCACCATAATATAATATTGGAACCGGTATACCTGTAATCCGGAAAGTTGTTTTTTATTTATATTTATATTTTAAATTTTTTTAATTAAAATCAACGGTTACAGATTACGGTATACTGATAAATCGGTATATCTAAAAATTTTCCTATAATATTTTCCTTAAAATTATTGTAGTTTTTGGATTACAGTTCTATTTTTTTTTTTTTTATCAAATACAGTACTATTTCTTAGTAGTTGGTTTTTTATTTTTTTTTGTTCTTTGGATCAGGCTTCTTTGTTAAAGTTATAGTTAGGTGTTTGGTGGGTTACTTAGCCATGGGAATGGGCTCCGGAAGTTGAATCTCTGTTAAAGCTTATTACCGCATCGTTCATGCTTTTGGTATTATTATATACCAATAAATACCAATTGTTTCCAATACCAAAAAAAAAATACCAATTGTTTCCTTCATGTGTTCAGACCAAAAATAGAAAAGTAGCCTTGTTTGGTTTTAACGGTTTAATTATTCTTCTGAGTTCTCACTCTATAATATTTATAGCTTGCCATATTGAGTGTTTTTTTTTTTTTTTTTGTTGAGCTTGCCATATTGAGTTTTGGTACTTGCATAAAGCAGTTTTTGTTGAATAAGGTAACTATTTTTCTCCTAGTTTTTAGCCATCTCAATACTACCAAAAAAAAAAAAAAACGTTACACAACTAACTCAGTTATTCCTTTAAAAAGATTTAGTTTTGTCTTTAAAAAAAACGAAAATTGTATTTGCACACCAAAATTAACTACTAAAATCAACCATCATGTATAATACATATTGAAATACAAAATATATGTATAGTAAAACTCATTTTTTGTGCATATTTTGTATTTCAATGTGTATTATATACTAATTGCTGATTTTAGTGACTAATTTTAGTGTACACCTAGCCTAACCCAAAAAATAAAAAAAAGAGTTTTGGAACAAAGTTTGAAGGAATAAAATTTACCTAAATGATTGTACTTCCTTGTTTTAAAATAATTGTGACTTTCGTTTTTTTATACATTGAAAAATTACAGTAAAATTGTACAAATATATTAACTTTTCGATGAACCCAAAAAGTGAAAAAGAACAATTATTTTAAAAACGAAAGAATCGTGTAGTAACATTTTTCAATTTTTTGGTATCTAAAAGAGAAAGCAAAGTAATTATGTTGGGCATTGTTTTGCCTAGGATAAACAAGAAGATCAGCCCAAGAAACATGTCATAGGAACACGTCATTCCTGTAAGGGTTAACTACTGTTTTGGTCCCTAAGATTGCACTTGAAAATTAATTTTATCCCCAACCTTTTTTATTACCAGAATACCCTTATGTTTATCTCTCTCTTTTAAAGAAAAACGCATCTCTCTAATCTCTTCACCACCTTCTTCTCACCACACCATTATCTTCACCACCACCACCTTCTTTCAATATTTCCTTTATCCCCAAGAATGAAGAAACATTCAATTTGTGTTCCAATCTTAGCAGATTAGCTCTTCCATGTTTTCCCCCAAAGAAAACGACCCTCTGCTGGCTACTTGTTTGTACTCACTCCCTTATTATTACCATTCTTTCTTGCTCAGTTTCACCTAGCCATTCTCCCCTTGAACTGTTATTTCTCTGGTAAATGTTTGGTCCATGATCTCCACCACCACTACTCATCCATTTTCTAAACGTTTGCCTCACTCTTTCCATTTCAACTTCTCCCAAATTAGAGAAGTATTCACAGGTGGATTTGTTTAAATCCTCATGATCGTATTGGGATTTATGCTGTCTGTGACCATGTTTCAGACTCAATGTCACCCAAAATTGCATCTTCAAGCATAAGATCATGTCCTCTCCCATGGCTACCCGGGAAATCTACCTGTGAAAGGTCAGAAATCAACCTGTCACTCCTTTGTTCAAGTACTACTTTACCAGGCCTTCCTCGAACCTGATTCACCATGTGTTCCTCTTCAACCTTAAACACTCTTCTTAACCTTCTAACTAGCAACAATTGTTGTCACATGTGCAGCTTTTGTTTAGAGAAGGCTTGTGCTGGCTACCTCAAATACCGTGTGTTGGCTACTGTCTTTCAAAGGAAAGGTAACAAGTAGCACAAGTGGTGGTGTGTGATAATGTTTGAAGATTAATTTTGGGGATGTTAGGTATGTGTCATGTTAGTGCGTGGCGGTAAGGATGGCACCTAGGGTGGCTGGAAATGACAGCAATGAAGGGGTTTGATTAAGAAGAAGATGAAATAAGGCTATTTTGGTAATAAAAAAGTGAAAGGACGATTTTAAATAAATTTCAAAGCTTAGGGACCATTTTAAATAAAAAAAATTGGGGACGAAATTGATTTTTGAGTGAAACCTTAAAGACCAAAACAGTAGTTAACCCTTCCTTTAACTAAGTTGAAGCCAAGCATCGCATGCTTAGCTAAAGGGATAACTATATTTTTTTGTCGTTAAGGTTTGGGCACAAAATCAAATTGGTCTCAAACCCATTTTTCTTGTCAAAATGATCCTTAAAGTATCGTTTGTGTTTAAAAGTATTCTTTTTACCATTTCACCCTTAATTATATCTATCTTTTTCCATTCTTCCTCCATGTTCTCTATCGTGTATATCATCGTCCATCCTCCCTCCTTCATCTTCATTGCTGTCTTACCCTCACTATTCTCTCCACCATCATCGCCCTCTCTCTGTCTTACCCTTCTTACGCGTCCAAAAAGGAGAAAGTAAATGGATTTGTACTAGTTCAAAATGGCGTCGTGTTCTCCAACAGTCCCCCTGCCTTCGCCGTCTCCCGCGTCATCACCAGCAATTGCATCAAATCGTTCACCTCAGTCCGCCGTTGGGTCCTCAACATTCTTGTCAATCGCCTCAAGTTTAATTTTGAAACCACAAACTACATTACAATCATATATCATTTCCACTATGTCATGTTCTGCTTACTTGTCTTCTTCTTTTTCTTCATATTGTTTATTCCGCTTCTTCTCTCTTTTTACTCATCTTCACTTGTACTTGGATTTTTTCTCCTCAAATCCTTCTTTATGTTCTTTCTCTCTCAACTCTCAACTATCACTCGCAACAATCATTACTCTGATTGATTGGATGATCAATTTCAATCCACTCCCTCAATCTCAATCCATTTATTTTTTTTATTATCACATTTTTTATTCTGTTATCTGATTGTGTCAGTATGTGATTTTCATTTTTTTTCTAGGTTTATGATTTTTTTCTTATCAATTGTCCTTTTTTTAAATTGGGAGTTATGATGTTGATTCTCATTTTTTATAGATGATGTTGGGGTTCTAAGTAAGTTGTTATACAGTGTGGTTTTGGTAGCTAATAAAGTTTGTGCATTTTCGCTCCCCTAAATTTGCTTTAGTTGTTTCTGCTTCTTGTTCTTAATTGGGTTTCTGCTATTTTCTTTGGGGTTTGGAATATTTTGATGTTTTTCATTGAATTTTCATTTTTCTAAGCTCCATTCATATCAAAATTGTTGAAATACTTGTTTATCATCTATTTTCTGGAGCTTGAACGAAAGGGAGTGGTGGTGGTAGTGGTAGAGAGTAAGAAAGAAAGCGAAGAGATAATTTTGTCTGAAAGGACGATTTTAAACACAAATAACACCTTATGGATCATTTTGACACAAAAAGAAAAGAGTTAGCTAGGACCAATTTGATTTTGGCGCCAAATTTTAAGGACAAAAAATATAATTATGCCTTAGCTAAATAATCTCTGCTTCATTAGCACCGTGCTAAGCAAGAGTGATACAAGCAGTCCTACTCCTATATGCACAATATCCTTAATTTTAAGAAGCAAATCCAAATGGTGCCAACAAACCAAACATAATAATTGTTAATAAAAAGCTTTCTTAAAGAGAATGTTTAGATTACCAACATTTTGATAACCAATACTAATCAATAAGTCTAAAATGTTATTATTTGTTTGGACTTTATTTTTTATGGGCTGGGCTTCTCTCATTTTACTGATTTTTTAGCTTATATTGGTTACTATTGACTAAAAATTAATTGGCTACCTAGCATGATTGATTCTTAAATTATCAGTTTCATAGATAATATTTAGATTATTGCCAATGAGCTGTAGCTCATATGGCATTATCCCCTCTTCGTGGTAAGAGGTCTCGGGTTTGAGCCTGCTTTTAGACACAAAAAAAGAAAAAGATAATATTTAGATTATCACTTTTTAAAGCTAAGACCATGCCAAATAGTTAAGAATTTATAACGCAAAATAATCATCTCTCGAACCCTACTGGAACATAATAGCATGCCATTAAATTCTTAAATTCTAAATTCTATAGTATAAAGCATAAAAATTAATTATTGAGACAGTATAATATTGAAAAAAAGTGCTGTCTTCTAATATTTCTTGTGTGGATATATTTATACAATACATAATAAGAACACAAGAAGTTTGATATATATTTCTTTCTTAAAATATTCTTAGTCATTAATTAAAATATAAAATATTTAATATTTTAAATAATTAACCTTATATCTATGAGTATGAGATTAATAAATAAGTGAGTATCTTTTAATAATACGGTATAATGGCTCAATTCAGTTAATTTATATAATATTCTCTCTGATTTTGTGAGTTGTTAACTTTGACTGAGGGTTGGAGATGCTTTGAAAATGTTTGAAAAGAAACAACGCACACATAATTAGTTATTGTTAAATGTTTATTTTATTAATATCTCTACGTAATCTCAACAGCAGAGTTATTATGTTTATTCAGAAGAGAGTAGTGTTGACTTTATTATTTTCAGAAATAAGAAACGGATGGGAGATTATTAGGGTGGGTTTGGTAAAGCTTTTTGGAAGGGTGTTTGTGCTTTTTAAAAGCATAAGCACCTTATTTTGTGTTTGATAAATCAAAAAGACGAAGTGCTTGTGCTTTTAGCTTTTAAAAGATAGGGGTGCTTTTGAAAGCACCTAAGGAGGAGCTTTTTAAAGATGTTTTGTGCTTATCAAAATTAAAAAGTCTAATATAACCCTATTTAATAATAAATATTCGCATTTATTATTACATTTATATCTATTATGGTCATTTAAAATTTTTAAGTCATTTTACCAAACACAATTGTTGTTGCTTGTGCTTATTAAAAGACTAATTTTATTTAATTTTACCAAACACACCTGTTACGACTTTTAAAAAGCTATCTTTTAAAAGACAATTTTCATAAGCTACTTTTGAAAAATAAAAGCTTTACCAAATCCACCCTTAGTATGATACCTAGAGTTCAATGTCTTTTCTAAACCAAAGTCATGTGCTAAAAACCATTAAATTAATGAAGCAGATCCAAATAAAAATTTATACTAGATACTCCTAATTATATAGGAGAAATAAGAAAGAGGTTATTATTATTATGGTTCCTTTAACTTTGATTAATTTCACGGCCTAATATATCAAAATCTATATATACGCGAATATTACAAAAACACATTATTGTCTGAAATGGCCAAGAGAATATAAGAATAAAAAATAGGAATATGTTGTATACATACCGAGGGAATAAGCAAGGATAGCTTACCTAATCTCAATCGACATTATTCTTTCCAAAACTAGGGAAAAAGATAAGGATTAAAAACCAAAAAAACCAGCTAGTAGCAGCAGCAGCAGTAATAGTTTGAACTTTGAAAATTCAAGTTATGATTTTATACTTGACAAATAAATTGAAATAATAATTACAAATAGATTTTATTTTTAATTTAATATAGTGATGATATAAAATTTTTGCATGATCACTCAAATGAAATATATATATATATATAATATATAATATTTATGCGTCTAGAACTTAAAGTATATGTGCTCGTTTCAATTGTGCTACAAAAAGGAAATTTTTTTTAAAAAGTCAATTTTCATTTTTTTTTCTTTAAGAAAAGTTTAGCGGAATAACTTTTAATGGAAATAAATTTTAACACCAAATTATAAAATCGTTTTGTTAAACCCTAAACCAAACGGATATATATCCCCAAATAATAATAATAACAATAATAATAATAATAATATTTTTGTCATTAAAATTCAACCAAATTAATCTAATACTGCTAAAATAATTATTCTTATCATTCTTATTTACCCAATCATTCAAGTCTTACCGAGCAACTTAATTAAACTTCATTGATAAAAAAATTTCAAAAAAAAAATTGATAAAAGAAATTATACGCGTAATATTTTTCAATAATAATAATAATAATAATAATAATAAGTATTATTATTGGTTCAAAATGATATTGATGTTCCCAAAAACATGTCTAGAGCAAAATCTGTGTTCGAGATTCCATAGTCGTAGTGCCTTAATTAAACGATGCCACAAACGAAGAAAGCTTCCTTCGTGTAAAGTTGACCGTTCCAAAAGCGACGTACATACATACTATGGGAAATTTTTTTGAATTTTTCTATTCTAATATAATTATTATTTGTAAGATGTGAGAAATTAAATTAAAATTAATTGATGAGATGGATGGGAGCAATGTACACTGCACAGAAACACCATCACATTGCCCACTTGCCAAGCAGGCTCTTTCTTTATTGGACAAATGTCTCATTATCAACTTGTTCACACTTTCTTAGGCCATGCCTCCACTGGGTCCCCTTCTCTTCTTTGCAGCAGGAATGCCCCCCCTCTTTATTTCTTCCCCTTTTTATATTCATAATAATAATCTTGAATATTATTCACAATCTGACAAATATGTCTCATTACTATCATGTGGATAATTATGTACACTATTATTTACTTTAAAAATGTTATTACAACCCTGCTTAGCATTATATCCTTTGATTCTCCACCGAAAAAATTATTATTATTATTTGTCTTTTGTTTCTCAAAAAAATTATTATTCTTTTTCTTTTTTTGGAAAACCATTTCCCATGTTGCAGATGCTCCCCCCATACAATTAGCTAGAAAGATGAAATTAAGAAGCTTATGTTTTATGTATGCAGACGTTTGCTGGATCATGGAGTACAAGTGTACAACGCATCTATTATTGCATCAAAAAACATTCATGAAATAAAGAAAGAAACATATACAATTGAACATTTATCCTTCATTATATTTCCTTTTCCCTTTTCTCCTTTTCCCCCCTACACTTCCATCTGTTGTTGTACCTAATTTCATCATCTTCTTCTTCTAATTAATTTACAATTTGCAACTTGCAATAACTACACCACCACCTTCCTACCTCCTCCTCCTCCCTCCATTCCTTTCACCATCAGTTAAACTCAACTAAAACTCAAAACTAAATACAAATAAAATTAGGGGAAAAAAAACACTAACTTTATATAAAAATAAAAAAGGAAAAAGAGGGAGCTTAATGTTACAAAGCTCCAATGATCTTAGTCTTCTTGCTACACTGCAACGTAAACAATTCCATATCTTTCCTCTTCCCATTGTAGCACCCACCAATTGAACCAGCAGCATTATTATTATTATTACTATCCCCGGCATCAGACCCAGGAAGCTTCAAAATGTTAACACCAAAGAGCCGAACCATCTGAACCGGCTCCACAACCGGTCCAACCGGTCCGAAAAACCCAGTCCCATCGTTACCAACACCCCTTGCCTTCCAGTCGATAAACAGTTGCCTGTCCGGTCCAGTTGACCGGTGGAAACAAACCGTGTCACCGGCTTTCAGGTTCTTCTCCTTAACAAACCGGCTCCACCCTTTCGTCAGCACGTAGCTCTGGCTACTGTTCCAGTACGAGTAACGAAACCGCCACACTTTCCCTCCGACGTCCTCGAAGTTCAGCAAAACGCCCTTCGCCGCCGTGGCTGCTCCGCCTCCAGCTCCGCCGCAACCGTTTTGTAACGGAAAGTGTTTCTCCGCGTGCTGTTTTGGTATAACTAACCGATTCAGTTTTCCTACGTCACTAGGCGTAACGGCCTTCTCGAACAACTGCTCACGCGCCTTCCCTCCACACCCGCCTGATGAAGACATCGTCCCCGCAGAACCACCGTTTCCCGCGGCGCGGTTGAGCCGCCGCCCTACGAGTCCGCGGCTCCTCTTGCTCTGCTCCAGCTCGTCATTGTATGTGTGCTTCCTCAACATGTCCACGATCTCGGATTTCGAATGCGAGTTGAGAAACTCGGATTCGAAATCCTCGTCCTCCGCGGCTGTGACAGCACCGCCACCGAGGGGCTTGAAGTTGGTGACGGCGTCCTTGCCTCGAAACCTTTGAGCTGCGATGTCGTAGGCTTTAGCAGCCTCGTCCTCCTCGTTAAAGGTCCCTAGCCAAACGCGTTGGTGCTTCTCGTAAATCTGAGCGCCCCAGCGTCCGTTTGGCTGGGGAACCACACCTTTGTACTTGGACGAAGGAAGTTTTCGCGACTCCACTTCGGTGGTGACGCCGCCACCGACGTCTGCATCGACGATTGTGCTGGCACCGCTGCCGACACGGCATAAGCTGTTTGGCGGTGGCGGTGACAGTTTCTTCGATGCGACGGTCAATGGTGTCGTTGCCGGGGTTAGGGTTATGGAAAGTGAGTCATTTGTGCACGTGGTGCTTTCATCTGCGGAACTTGATGAATCCATTTTTTTTTTTATAATTAGAAAACAATTTGGTTTCTTGTGAAGAGAGTAGAAAAGGAAAAGAAGTTTTTTTTTTTTTTGGGGGTGGAGGTTTGGTTTGGTTTGTTTGACTAAGAAGTAGAGGAGAGAGTTGTGCTTGTGTGGGAATAGGGAAGGAATATATATAGAAGGAAGGTGTACTAATGAATGAATTATTATATTATATAAATTGAAAAGGAAATATACTTAGTTGGGAGGGATTATAAATGATGAGGTGATAACTAATGGCTTGATTTTTGTTAAATTAATAAGAATGTGGATTTGGGTATGGTGTGGTGGGTCAACTCAGATGGGGATAGAGGGTAAGGAACTAGGAAGATTCATGGTGATTGGTGAGAGAGTCAGAGAGAGAGAGTGGGGACTTGGAGGAATGGGAAGAAAGCAATGAAAGGGGTAAAATTAAAAAAAGGAGAAGCAGAAGGAGAAGGGGGGTGGGTCTATATCCTCTGTTGTTATTGTTATTGATGCTGTATTGTATGTGTGAGTTGTGGGCTTTGTATGTTAGGTAGGACCCACCTAATACCAAGTTGATGGGGTTCACATGAGAGGGTGGACCTTAATTTAGTGAAGTTCATCCCCCCTGAGCTTTGCTGCACCCTTTTATCATGCACAGCAGGGTCTGTAATTCTATCTAACTTTTGTTTATCTCAGATAAAATTTAATGAGACATGTTTACATCAATTTAACTCTAGGATCTCATATTCAAGCATTCATAATAACTAATAAGAACATGATTTCACTGACTTTGATTTATTTAAGGAAAAATGATGATAAGTCATCTTCTTAATACATAGCCCTAACGATTTTCGTAATTATTAATATTTGGATACAACCTATTCAATAAATAAGAATAGTATTTATTGATTTGTCCATTCACAAAATATTATTATTGCGCTTCGTTAAATACAATCGGGTTGTTTTTCCTTTTGCTGTTCCTTTATTTGTTCTTTCTTTTATTTAAACAACAATAAATAAATAAATTAATAATAAGTTCAATTAAGTTATTTTTAAACAACTTGAAACATTTTAAAACCCTTTTCTTGCTTTTACAATTTTTTTTTTATTTTTCTCTCGAAATTTGAAATTCCTAATTTTTTCGCTGTCACTCTTTCAGACATTTTTTGCATTATTTTCTTTTAAATTTATGTTATAAGTTAGGAGGGATATCTAAAAGGAATTCTAGATAAATATTTGAAAAAGAGTGGTATAAGCCTTAAAATTTCTCACTACATAAATTAATTTTTTTATAATAATTCTTCCATGGATTTGTAGCTCTAATTTTGGTAGTGTTCTTGACGAGAGTCGGCCAACCCGCGTAAAAGACTACATAAGAAGAATAGTTTTGACTGCTGAGTGAAGTGCCACAAGTAAAGTGTTCCATTCTTAAATGAAATGCTACGTTATAAGTCACGAGAGACGAATATTTGAAAAATGGTTCCAAATTAGGAGGCTAACATTTAAGAAAAAACTTGTAATACTTTAGATTTTCTCATTTTATAAATCAGCTTTTGTGGTGTAATTTTTCCAAAATCTTATAGCTCTAACACTACTCTTCTCTTATAATTTTGTAATTAGAATTTCTCTTAGATTTTATCCTCGTTATCCATCATCAATCTTCAAATCGTCTCTTTAATAATGATTGTGGCGCAAATCCATCTAAAATCAATGTCAATTGGTTCTATTATATCTCAAACAAAAGAGATTTGAATCTTGATCTAATTAATTAGTCAAATTTGATTTATTTAAGTTTTAGATCTTTTTCTTTCTATTTGTGCATCATTTTAAAACAATAAACTTGTTTATGTGTTAAACTGTGTTAATTGCAATATGAGTTATTTGTTTACTTTAGGTAGAACTTATATTAAGTTGAGTTTCTTTTTATTTAAACTTTTGGGTTTGACTAGCAGAAAATTTTTTTATTATGTTGTTAATTATTTCTGTGTTTTATACTTCGTTCA
Organism: Stylosanthes scabra; assembly: GCA_036250425.1. NCBI lineage: Eukaryota > Viridiplantae > Streptophyta > Magnoliopsida > Fabales > Fabaceae > Stylosanthes > Stylosanthes scabra. The sequence continues at coordinate 44,571 of JASCZI010211570.1, forward strand.
TTAATTTAATAATTTTATAGTTTTTCTATGAGGTTTATGATCAGTATGTACTAAAAGGTTGGAATATTTTTCAATAAAATTAAAGAAGTAGAATGATTTTATTAAAATTTTGCTAAATAGGCAAGTAGTTACCAAGATAAATAAAAAAGACTGGGATCTAAATTTTTTTTAAAAAAAAATTACAAAAAAAAAGCTGCAAATAAGCTTAATTTGATGGTTACATTGCATTCATTCACATGAATTTGTTTTTCCTTGTTTAAATTTCCGAGCATATTCGTCTTTAGGTATACTGTTAAAATATTGCATATCTTTTATACGAAAAATTATTATTAGTTGCTATTTGAAGCAACTCATACTTCTTATTTTGGGCACTTAAATTTTGTCATGTGTATGCACTTAACAAAAAATTTAAGTGATCCGAGTAAAAAGTTAGATCAACTAATAATTTTTCTTTTATATATATTAATAAACGATGCATGCATAATATATTTTAAATAAAAATAATATATATTTAAATTTTCTCTATAAGTTGTAATTTACATTTTTTTTATAATTAGAGTATAACAGTACATAAATAGTACATGTTTTTATACTTTATTTAAAAATTTCAATACTGAAAATATAAAACATGTAATTTTTGACTTTGTTATCATAATATCATTATTGTACCTATATATATTAGTATACACAGATACATACATATCTTTTTTTATTTAGTAAATTGACTTCTTTATTTTCCCTTACTAAATAAACAGAGATATCTTATCAAATATCAAATATTCAAATTAAAACTGACTTCTTTATTTTCCTTACTAAATAAAAAAATATCTTATCAGAATATTCAATTAAAACTGACTTCTTTATTTTCTCTTACTAAATAAAAAAGAGATATCTTATCAAATACAGGTGCAAGATCAAAATCTTCTCTATAATGTTTTGACACTTTTAATATAGAGAATATAGATGAACATAAAATATTAAAATTAAGTGAAAAGGATGATCTTCCACTTGGATGGGTTGTGGGGCCAATGTTTTATTAGAGGGCATGGATAGACATTGGAGAGGAAGAAGAAGAATTGAAGAATAGACACTCTCGCATCCAACAAGAAATTGTCACCCTTGCTTGTTCATTTGTCCCCACTTGGCCTCATCTCATTCGTCCTCCTTGCCAAGTTTCACTTTGTCTTATTGCCCAGGTTCACATAAGAATCTTCTTTCTTCCCAATCAAATGAAAACAAAACAAATAAACTTCAATTTCAAATTTTTAAAAAAAAAAGTTTAAGCAAGTTTTTATTCTCCATCAAATTTGATATATTTCACTAAATATTGATATAATAACAAGTTAAATGACGTCATAACAAACATCTTTTAGTTTTATATATATACACGTTTGAGTTTGTCATATTGAAAAGTATAAACATAGCAATAAATTCAGTAGAACTTGTGCAGATAATAATATGATGAACAAGAGTATTTAATATGATTTGAATTTTTTTTCAAGTGGTATTGTTGGATTGAATCTATTCTTTCATACAAGAGAAGGCGCACGAGTATTTTATTCTATGCACATTTGTATTACCAGTACTGTAACAGTTTTTGCTTTTAGCCACAGTTTTAATTTTCTCATTTTAAATTTTTTTAAGGATATTTTAGGTCTGATAAATTCAGACTAATCTTTTACATATTTTAAATGTCTTTTTAAAAAGTTTCACATTGCCACATTTTTTTTTGCTACGAATATAGATATTTTATGATAATAATTTAAATTGTGATTTTATAAAATAATTTCTTTTTCACAAAATAAAAGAAAAACAATTATAGATGTTACAGATCGCGATTTTGAACTTAATGACCTTTTTTAATAAAATTATTTTATATTTTACATCATGCTTCTTTGTGTCACATTTAGAAAACTGTGACATAAAAAGTCTATTCTCACGCATCTGAAATGTGACATAAAATAATCTATGATAATGATTTTATGTGTGATATACTGGGTTTATAATAAGGATTTTAAAGCGTGACTTAAAAAATTAATAGTCATCGTTTTGATACCTAAGAAAGCTCTATAATCATGGTTTTGTAATACAACGACCGAAAAATGTTTATAATCTCGATAATAAAAAGCAACCTAAGAGAGTTTATACAGTCATGCTACTTAACTAATAAAAATTCATTCAACATTAGCCAATAATTTAAATTGAATGTTTTATTTTTTTAGGTTTTGAATGTTTTATTTTTAGATTTCGGATGTTCTGTTTCTAAAAAAATATAAAATTGACTAAGGTTGCTTTAAGTTTCGGATGTTCTATGGCTTCCATTATGGATGGTCTATAAACAATGGTTTCAGATATTCTACTTTTTTGTTGATTAGAAAATTATTAGTTATCTATACTTTTCTGAATTTACATAGTAATCAAAATTTTATGCAATTTAAAATGACCAAATATCGCAATTCATGATCAAAGTTCTTATAACAAGACTGGCTAATCAAGTGGTCGAATAACTTGTTCAAAGGTTCAATGTACCTATAACAATTTTAAAAATTCAAAAACAAAAAATAATAATAAAAATAGGAAAATGTAAAGAGATACAAAATAGTTGGGCTGATTATAATAGGGAAAATTAAAAAATATCCAAACCGAAAAAAGCCGAAGTGGTTCAAAATTCATTGGTTTTCCTAAAAATAGATTTCGCATATGAACAGCATCGGACAAAGCGTAAATTTCCTATTAATTGGCCAGTGTGGTCTGATTCTTAGAACATTGTTGTGTTTAAGAGGTCGAGGAGTAGAAATTAGAAAGCAGAACCATGGAATTGTTTATCAGATCTAGAGATGCTCTATAATGCATGCAGCATTTCCAATTCTGCTGCAGAATTGCTAAGTTGATCTGACTTTTGTCAAGTGATATTATTGAAACGAATCGGTTCGTTTACATATATAAGAAAATACAATAGTATTTTTCTATGCATATGATATCTACCTAAGTGACTGCTTGTGTTTCACCCAATCTGGGTCTATCCAATTATTTTACAACAGAGTTTCCAATACTCCACGCGTATAACAATTGATTTATAATAATTTTAGGTGTATATTTATTTTATTCAACTAAAACGAAATAAATTATTTTTTTTTGTATTAAATATAAAATTATTTTAATATCAAATAAAAATTTATTTATGTACTATTATTTAACATCTACATGATTTTTATTTAAGTTAAAAATAAATAACTTGATTAGATTTACTCGTTATTGTTATTTAATTTATTATATCAATATCTAATGAGCAAACTAATTTTAAAAATATTAAAGAAAAAACATTTATAAAAGCCAAAATAATATAAAAAAATTCTAATATGCGATGACTAAGAGCTTTATTCCAAAAATGAAAAAAATCAATTTGATGATTCCCGTGGGCAATGGATAGCGGTTAGGCATAATTATACGGACGTCTCATTTCACAAGTAGCCAAGTGGATATCTCTTTGTTTGCTATGTGCATTCATTGTACAAAACGAAACTTCTAAGAATGACTAGGAAATGGTAGGGTCGATCAAAAATATTAAGTGTATATTAAAAATTAATTATTAAATTAATTATTATATATTTTAATATAAATATATGTGTTATTTTATATATAAATAATACAATAATGATAGGTGTACACACAAATACATCAAATATATAAAAATACCCCACTTGCATCCCAGCGCGTGAAACTCACTCAGAAAACAAACCATCTGTCTCAAACGCGCCTCTTCTCTCCAAATGAGCCAAAAACCTTTCCTTTCCCATTCACGCGTCTTTTTCTTATTCTTTTTCTTCACCGCCTTCATCTTCATCTTTGTCTTCGCCTCCACCTCTTCTTCTTCTTCTTCTTCTTCTTCCCCCTCCTCTTCCTCCTTCTCCACGTTGTGGTAGTTGTTCTTCTTTTTCTTTTCTTCCTCCTCCTCTGTTACCTCCTTCTTCTTCTTCCACTGTTTTATTTCGCCATTAACAATATTCAAAAGTACTCCAGATGTACTAAAATTCTGCACAAATTAGATTTAAATTCTATTTTTTGTTTGAATTTGAGTGTTTGAAACCCTTGAATGTTAAATGATAAAATCATTTAGGATTCTTTCATCTTATTTTAAAATTATACTCAAATTGGTTTTAGATTCTGATTATGGTTTGAATCTGAGTGTTTGAAACCCTGGTTGTTTAATTATAAATCAATTTGAGCAGAATTTTAATATGTAGATGAACATAACGTTAAACCAATTTGAGCAGAATTTTCATATGTAGATAAACAGAACGTTAAACTAATTTGAGCAGGATTTTCATATGTAGATGAATAGAACGTTAAACCAATTTGAGCAGAATTTTAAACCAATTTGAGTAGAATTTTCATATCTAGATGAACAGAACGTTAAATCAATTTGAGTAGAATTTTAAACCAATTTAAGCAGAATTTTCATATATAGATGATGAACAAAATGTTAGACCAATTTGAGCATAATTTTTAAACTTAATAATAATAAAGCAAATAAATCAATTCAAAAGTAACAACAACCACAACCATTATCATGTAACAGAGGAAGGAAAACATGTAGAAAAAGAAGAACAAAAATAACCACATAATAGAGAAAGGAGAAGAAGAACAACGACGTAACATAAGAAGATAAATTGAAGAATAACAAAAACAACCACATAATAGAGGAAGAAAAAGAAGAACAATAACAACATAACATAAAAGGAGAAGGAGGAGGAGGAAAAAGAAGAGATAGAGACGGAGTACGAAGTGGTGATGGAAGCGGAGTACGAAATGGTGGTAGATGCGGAGGTAAGACGAAAATGGAGGTGAAGGCAATGAAGAAGAAGAAAAAAGAAAAAGAAGCATATGAAGAAAGAAGAAGAACATAAGAAGAGGAAGAGGAAGAAGGAGGAAGAAGAAGAGAAACAAAAAGAAAAGGACGGAAGAAAGAAGAAGATAGAGAAAAACATGTTTCACGAGATAGTGAAATCTTTTTTTTGAAGCACGTGAGTAAGTGTGTATGTGTATGTGTGTTTAGTGTGTACATGAATATTTATTGTAAATAATATATTTGTCGATTTATATATTTTTAATATATATTTTGTTTTTCAATATATTTTATATTTTATGTGGTGACTAATTTTTGATGTACTTTGGTTGAATGGTTTAAGGTACAGACTTAGAGAACCCTTGCGATGCATTATAGACTCTCACATTGCTTTACCTATTATTTGACTTATGACCATTCAATCCATTGTACTGGAGAAAGATTGCTTTACATATACTTACTCAGGAGTTGGGGCCATTGTGTTTGAACTATGAAATGATATGATATTATTTATGTCAATTACGTTTGGCAAGGTTGGTAAAAGTAATAATGATCTCTTATAAGATTTATGTATCATTTTCGCTACCAATTTAAGAATTATATATTTTGCTAGATATGATTTATTTATACAATGTTTTATTAGTTTAACAATTCACATAAATAACTCTTGTGGACAACAACAAAAATTCACTTAGTTGTTCTATTTTTCTTTGGGGTTTTGTGTAGTTGTTCTTCTGAATTGCTAAAGAGCATTATTCTCATTTATAAGGTAAAACTGCAAGTATAAGCCCTGAATAATTACCAATTTGTTGGATAACGTAGTTTAATTTATCTTTCTCTTACTAATTAATTAAGTTTGGTTGATTTTTTCGTTTTGTTACTTTAGTGGTTTTATCACATTAAATATTATATTAAAAAAAGTTAGGTAGTGATTAACATTAGGAAAGATATAATTAAATTTTGTTTTAATAATTAACATATATATATGGTCTATTTTTCTTTTTGATAATTTTTTCAGTTATTATATTGTAAAAAAGTAATTTATATATCAAAATTATAATTTATTATAAATACATAGATTGTTTAATTCATTTTTGTTTAACTCATTTTTAATATATATTTTATACTATATACTTGTTGATTTTATTTAGCTAACATAATGGTGTTATGTTAACCACTTAGTAGGACTCGGTTTATATTATAGATATTTTAACTAATAACAAGGCTTGGTTGATCAAATACTCAAATTATATATGACATATTTATCGGTGATGAATATGTTTCTTTTAACTCTCTATTGCTCAACCATTTTTAGATTATTAAAGTCTTTATATACATATATAAAATCTAAAAGAATATTCAGTAAATTATATCATGTAATATTATCAAAATTGCTTTTTTAAATAAATACCAAATGATTGACCTATATATACATTTTAAAAGAATTTTAACAATAAAACTAAATTATTTAGTAATATTATACTAATTAAGATCTACCATAAATACTAGTATAATTCTAATTAGGTGTTGAATACCCCAAATCACTCAATATATATATATATATATATATATATATATATATATGAGGATGGCATTTATTATTGAAAAAATATTAAATATTCCAAAAATATTAAGTAAGATGAATGCCTTAAAATATTAAAATATGAGTTTTTTCTCTTCCGTGCTTAAATCTTTTTAATATATTATTAAAAGCGTTTCAAGTATAATAAAAAATTTAAGTATTTTTGTATTTTTAACTGTTTGATCTTAATTTTTATATATTATATTCGATACTTGAGCAAAAAGATGAACGTTAAAAAACACAAAAACACCTATTCACGATTCTACCCGAAACACTTTCAATTTTATTACGAGTTATCACAGTCCTAGATGAGATTGATTGATTGAAAATATGGTTAAGAGAACATGTTCTGGAAAGAAGAAAATATTGAATGGTTGAGGCTTGAGCGGTGGGTGAATGAAAAGAAATCGGATATCAATATAGTGTGAAATATGTACGGAAGAGTCCTTAGCATTTGGAAGGACCCCACCAGAGATATACATGAAGTGAGAAGTGGTTTGGTTCTTGCTGGTAAAACCAGGGCGCCCAAGACAATGGGTATGTCCTTACTGGGTTTCTTCACTAGCCTGTGGACCCTATTCTAAGATACTCCAAATCTCTTTCTCACTCTCACAATTTACAGTTTTAGCATCTGCCTATGTAAACGTTCTTACACAACCAATCAACATTAGATCGTAGTGTCCGGTATTTTCTTAGTACCCAACCTTAGCCAAAATTGAGGAAGTCACTTCTTGCTTATCTAGCTAGTTACGCGATCTAAGAAGGGATTATCTACAAAGATAATGCTTAAATTAGTTAATTTTCTGGCATTATTGTAAGTAAAAGTATTTGTAACCTAATAACTAATATTCGGCCAATAATTTTATTTTTTTTTAGTCATCAAATTAATAATATTATTTTTAGATAATTTATTCTTTACTATTGAATCGAAAAATAAATCTTTATTGTTTCTTCCTCCTTTTTTTATAAAGAGAATGAATCTTTTTATCGAAAGCTCATAAAAAAATGGGTCCGGACCTCTTACGGAAATGATTTGGAAGATTCAAAACCAAAAATAGCAGTATTTGCTAGCAATAACATAATGGAGGCAATCAATCAATATTTTAAATAATTTATCTTCTATTATTTCAAATGATTAAAATTTGCAGGACTTTTTAATACTACATTTCTTCTCGCATAATAGTTTTCTAATAAATTCTCACAAATTAATCTCTTCATGAAACCAGTTCTCCGTCCCTTTTTCCCTTTCGGTTGGCCGTGACTTGTTTATCCGTTACAGTCGTGGCAACTGTCGATATTAAATATATTTTGATCAAACCAAATAGATCAATTGTCGGCTTGCACTTTTATGGCGGCTAAATGGGAAAAAGATATGATACGCTTCTATGAGATATATACTGTATGTTTCGCAAACTAAATCACTGTATATTTGTACATACTTTTATAGTTATATGTATTTGTTGTTTCGCCAACCATTCTAATTTATATTAATCAATATTTTTACTAACAATTTAATAATTCTAGCCAATAATTCAACAACAATATTAGATAACTAAAAAAAAATTTAGCTAACATCAATCGATAATTTAAATTGTATGTTTTGTTTCTTTAGATTTCGAATATTCTATTTTTAGATTTAGAATGTTCTATTTCTAAAAAAATACAAAGTTGATCGGTAGTTATTTTAGGTTTCGGACGTTCTATATTTTTCATTATGGATGTTTTATAAATAATGATTATGAATGTTTTATTTTTTGTTAGCTGATTTATTGGTTAGAAAATTATTGGTTACCTATACTTTTCTATAATTTAATATCATATTTTAGCTAATATTTTTAAATCAATAATGCTAAATGACCAATAAAAATTTAGCCAACATCAATCAACAATTTAAATTGAATGTTCTATTTTTTTCAAATTTTAAAATTTCTTTTTCTAAAAAAATACACAATTGACTGATTATTGACTATTTTTTATTGGTTACCAATACTTTCTTTTTTTAATATAATAATATTACATGTACATATATTTTATCCAACCAAGTATATCTGTGTGTCTGCAACTTCTTTGTTGAATCATCATCATCGTCATTTTCATCCATAATAAGAATAAGAATTCAAATTTAGCATAAAAATATGTTCAATTTAGTATCGAAATTCATTTACAGTGAATATGTCGGTCTATTCAAATTTAGCAAAAAAATTATGTTCAATTTAGTATCGAAATTAATTAAAAGTTGATCATATGATATTTTAGGACCATTCAAATTTAGCATAAAAAACTGTTCAATTTATCATTGAAATTCATTAACAGTTAAACATAACACTAAAAGTTTAACATAATCCTAATTCTCTTAAAAAAAAGAGTTTCAGAAAACGATTATTATGCTGAAGAATGATTGAAACTAGGAGAATTTTTGGTACGGATCGTAATTTATAGAGAGAATAAAATTGATTTTCACGACTCTTTTAGCGACACTTTAAAACCGTAACACTATAATAAAAAATGTTAATAATAAAAAAATTGAATCAACAAGTAAATTAGAAGATTTGAGAAAAGAAATAATTAAATTATTCAAATTAATTGATAAAAATACTACTCACAAATGTTAATTGTAGTGATACTAAATTTCTAAAATCAATACAAAAAGATTTTTTCAAAACCTTATTTTAACAATAAGTTTTATTGAAAGACTTCAAAAAACCAAATAATTAACTTATATTTCGCATCGAACTCCAAAAAATTGTCATTTTGGAAAAGATTACCCACATCTTCACCATACTTTTAATCCACAATTAAATTCCATAGTAGACATTCTTGAAAAATTTTTAATCTTTTTAAAATATCAAAGGAATAAGAAAAAAATAATCTAATTTAACAAAGGAAATCGAACAACTACTATTAAAATATCTTCTAAACGATAACTCTAAAAAGAAAAATATTCAAAATAAAACTGATATAACATAACTAAAAGTAAAATCACCATTAAAATTACAATAATACTATATATACAAGCATATATGTAACCAACTATCAACCAAGCCATACAAACCCACTCTCAACAAGCGCGTGTGATGGACGCGACCCGCCAATCCTCCCCACTCGAAACGACGCGCCTCTGGAACCGTTCCAAAGAATTCAAATCGTTTCGCATTCTCAAGCACGTTTCAAAAATCGCTTCGACCATCAAAACAGTTCCATTTTGCAAAAGAACGAGATTATTTTTCATTTCCAAAAAAAAAATCGAACGAGAGAAACTCATTTCTCAACTCATCACTTTGAAACGGAACTCATCAACCCCAGACGAACATCAAATCACATCTCAAGCCCATACAAACATCAAAACAGAACTCTTCACTTCGAAACGGAAAGGAGGAAGCACGGACGAACTCAAAAACCCAGTCCAGACGCTCTAAAATAGTAAAGGTTAGTGGCTTGTTTTTTAATTGCGTTTTCTGAATGTAGAAAAGCATCTACTTTAGGTTTGAGTTTGCATGGTTAGGGTTTTTCACTTCGATCTTTCATATATTTCCGGTTCAGCGTTGTTAACATTCTCCCACATAGGCTTTGTTGTTCTTGTTGAATCCTTCGTATGAAAACTAGTTCCGGTTCGACTGCATTCTGCATTTTGAAATTAGGGTTAGTTCGTATTTTTTTGATGAAAATGTTTGGTGAGAAAAATAAACGAGAATGGTTAGGGTTTTTCACTTCGATCTTTCATATATTTCCGGTTCGGCGTTGTTAACATTATTCCACATAGGCTTTGTTGTTCTTGTTGAATCCTTCGTCTAAAAACTAGTTCCGGTTCGACTGCATTCTGCATTTTGAAATTAGGGTTAGTTCGTGTTTTTTTGAACCATATTTTATTTCTTACATTTTTTTTTCAGTGAAATAATGGCTCGTTCCACAAAATCAGGAAAGGATACTGAGGGTAAGAACCAAAGCAAATCCCGAAAGTAAAGCAGCCCTAAAAAGAAGGATGTAAGTAATAATATATGTTGACGTTACAAACCAGTTCGGTCGTGTAAAATTTCCGGTTCATGAATGTCTATTTTTCTGATTTTGCAGCAAGGTCACCACTTTAGATGCCTGCAAAAAACCGTTGCGACAATGTACAACGAGTGCCTTCGCAAAGACGCAGAAAAGATATGGCATTGATTGAGGAACTAGGATTTGGAGCATTCTTACACCTACCATGCTACAACCTCAAACAACACATGCTGAAGGAGTTGGTGAGCATCTATGACATCCACGACAACACAATACACTCTGTTCGTGGTGACGTGGAGATCACAACAGATAAGATAGGCAAGGCTTTGGGTCTTTCCTGGAATGGTAAGTTTCCTTTCTTGTTTCATGTTTTTTCGTATTTGGTGCGTATGTAATTCCAGTTCGGGTGTGCGATTGATACCTGTTCGACGTGTGCAGGTGACCCTTTTGACGATAAGGTATCTGAGAACGACTTGAACGACGAAGATCATGCCATCTTCAAAATGTTCCAAGGAAAAAGCCAAGCAAAGTTGACAATGCTTGTAAAGAGAACACCGGTTGATACAGAGGCAAACAGGAATCTTTTCAAGAGGGCATTTTTGATCTTCATTCAGAAGGTGTTCCTCTTGCCAACTTCTTCCCCAAACGTCACCCCAAAAGCACTCCCCACCCTGTTTGGTCTTGAAAATACCAGGGGGAGAAATTGGGCACTCCATGTGCATGATTTCCTCCTTGAAGAGATTAAGAAGGCCAAGTTGAACAAGACCAAGGTCGTTCATGGATGCTGTTATGTAATGATGATAATCTACTTCCACGAGACCCACTTTTGAAAGAACTCAAGGGAACTAGAAGCCTGGCCTCCTTGGATACAGTTCTGGACTGGGGAAAACCTAATAAAGAGACTCCACCGTGAGCAAAATCATCCCACTGTGAGTGTTTTTCGGTTCGGTATTCTTTTATTGTTTGTATTTGTACTTTTCACTTTTTGTTTCTTGCCTGTATTGATTTCCGGTTCGGGTTTTTTTCAGGGTCTAATTAAGACTGGGTTGTTAAGAACTGCGAAAGAAAAGTTGCTTAAGAGGAACATGGATCTTAAGATGGGTGTGAATATTATGAGAAAATATCCTTACTCTTCAGAATCTGAGTCGGAATTTGATTCTGAAGACGAATATGAATCCGAAGTGGAGTCCAGTTCTGGTGGATCAAGCCCAGAAATGGATTCAGAAAATACAATGTTAGAAGAGCTGGTAGAGAGAAAGGCATTGCCAAATCCAACTCCAGCTCAACAAGAAAGAAGAAGAAAAAAAAAGCAAGACTCAAGTGCTACTGGGTAAGAAATTCCGATTCATCCTGATTCTTTTTATTTATTTATTTATTTATGATTATGCAATTTTTGTGATGAAATGGATGGAGGAGCTAGATCCAAAAATTCTCAGAGATTGCCATGCCGGAACTCGGGAGCACAACATATCACCCTGGAACTCAGTAAGCCACCTTATCTTTAAAAAAATTGGTTTCAATTCTATGTTTGTCTGTGTTATTATATCTAACTACTTCTTGTTTAAAATTGTAGGTTGAGCTTGAAAAATTCAGGGAAAAAATAGTTTCAAATATGTTATTGAGCCCTGAAAACAATATGAGGATGGATGTGGTGACGGAAGTCAACGAAATCTGTCTAATCAAGCCTGCTGCAGCCCTTAAAAGCCCCTTCACTCAATTAGACTCGGCTGATTTGAAAACTAACTGATTCGACCTTGGACAAATATTTATTCTTGTAAATTCTGTAAATACTTATCCCTTTTTTTTTAATTTTTTCTTCCATTCGGTCCCATAATTTTTTATTGAATTATATAAAAAAAAAGTGGAACGTTTTATACAAATTATTTAGTTGAACCGGGTATCTTGATATGGCGAACCGGAATATAAAATTATGATTATGAAGTCTTATACGAAAATAATATGAAAATAGAATAAGAAAGTATTTAACAAACATGTTCATATCCTGGCAAAAGCATGTTCTTAAACATCCATTGAATGAGATAGTCGAACCGGAAATATGATAACCTGCCAAACCTGAATTATTTCATACAGACCTCCTTCCTTTTCTTCATCCTTGATGCAATAAGTTTCTCCAACATCGAACCCAACCTTTTCTTAGGTCGTCCTCTAGCCCTTACGCGTGATGGGCTTTGCAAGTCATTCATCCCAAATATGGTTTCATTTTCATGTGTTATAGTAACATCTCCATTCTTTTTTTCTTTGTATTCTTTAATCTCGTCATCAATCTTATCATAACCTCGATTGACAATGGATGTCAACAATGGACATCCTGAAGCAATCTCACAGTGGATTTTTGCCCTAGATAACAACCCATCATAAATCTTATCTCTTGGATCCATCAATGGTTGATCAAAGCTGCTCTTGATGCTCGAATGCCTCCTATTTACTAAACCATTCTTGCACCATCGTTCTAGAATGTAAATTGATGACATATAATCAACCCTCTCATAACTGAGCACCACCAACGAATGACGACAAACTATACCTCTAGATTCAAAGAGTAAGCAACCACATTTCAATTTCTCTTCAAATGAGTCGTATGTAACATAAAAAATCGTGCTCCTACCAACTGAAATCTCCTCTTCAACTTCATATACAACAAAGTTTCGAATGCGCTCCTTACATGTACCAACACAGTTAACCTTTTCCCTAAACTGTTGTTGAACTTCCCTGAATTTGGCATTTGTGTAAACTTTCTGAAATTGGACTTCAATACCTGAATTAGTTGCACAAGGAACAGTGGTATGACAATCTCCAGCGTCAGCTTTCCTTTCTTTTTGTTCTTTGCTGCCTAAGCAATTGTCATATTGCTTAGCAAGTTGAATCAACGAGCTCCTTCGAGTGATGAATTTGTTAAAAAATGCATGCATGCTTTCGCTCCATTGTGTACTCCTCATCCCAGCCCAAAAGTAAATATCAAGAAACACAGGGACCCAACGATGACGTTCATTATATAGATCTGAACATTTAACATAACATACCAAAAATTACTAAAACAATGAAACGAAAATATATCAAAACGTGAACCAGAATATTATTAAAACTAACATACTCAATACAACCCGAACCGGAAAAAAATAAGAAACTCGAATAGGAAATAAAATATAAAACAAGCCTGTAAAATGCCAAACACATTACCTGAGAGCCACTTGTTACCACACAAGCCATTCTTGCGAATAAATGATCCCCAATCCTCCTCAAACTTCTCCTTTGAGAAAGATGACCATACTATCTTACTCATCTCGTGTTCAATTTCTTTGTGTCCCTTGAATCCATTTAACTTCTGAGGAATTTTCTTCATGATGTGCCAAATACACCACCTATGGATTGTAGTTGGCATGCATTCTTCAATTGCCTGTGGCATTGAGGGGCATTGATCGGTTATAATCCCTCTAGGTTGCTTCTCCCCCATACAACGAATCCAACAACCAAATAACCATTTAAATGAATCGATGTCCTCGTTCTTCATCAATGCGCAACCAAGGAGAATAGACTGACCATGGTGATTTACACCAATGAAAGAAGCAAAAGGCAAGTCATACCTGCTCATAACAAAGTCGAACCGGAAAAAGTTAGAAACAAGAATAGAACCACATAGTCGAACCGAATATGTCGAAATGGGTTGCATATATTATAAAGGCTAGTCGAACCGGAATGCATTTGACACACGAGGTAGAGTTACTTGCTTGTTTTTGTTGTATGTAGTATCAAATGACACAACATCTCCAAAGTATTGATATGCAGCCCTGCTCCTTGCATCAGCCCAAAACGCACTCTTAAATCTCTTATCACC
>JASCZI010211570.1:76028-91250 GCA_036250425.1 Stylosanthes scabra
ATGATTATGAACAATTAACATATTTTATAAACGTTAAAACTAATTATTATATTTTTGTGTAGTTATATAAAAAAAGGTTATGCTAAATGTATATCAAAATCAGCCACTAAAATTAGCCACGAGTATATAATACGCATTGAAATACAAAATGCACATTAAAAATGAATTAAATTATATATGTATTTTGTATTTCAATGAATATTATACATGGTGGTTGATTTTAGTGGCTGATTTTAGTGTACAAATAGAATTATTCTATAAAAAAATGTTACATTTTTATCAATTTTTTAACAAGTTAATTATTATATATTTGTGTATATTTATATATTATTTTAAATATTTTATATTATATTTTTTTATATGAATTTTTTCTAAGAATAAAAAGTACTATTAGACATACTATTATGGAAAAAAAGGGTTAAAAACACTTATCACCGTTTTTAGTAGCTTAATATGGTTTTATTTTATTTTTATCCATCTCACATATCAATAGGTTGACCTTGGATCATGGTCATTGTTTAAATCCTTTATTTAATTATTTATTAAATTCATTATAGTGAATTAGAAGGAGAAGACTATCAGCATTGCCTAAATAAAACACCTTTTACCGTTTGATTGGAATTTAGCACACACCCTTTTCCCCTCTTTAATCATACACATTTCCACAATCTCAAATAACAATAGGCGATATTAATTTGAAGGTACTATATATATATCATTAATATGAGGTTTGTGTGTTTACTATTATGGAGTAAAAAAACCTAATTAATTAGTGGAACTACTGAAACCTCAACGCGCATCACAATTGAAATTAATCTTTAAATTAAAAAAAATTTTACTATGAAAACATTTAAATATCTTCTAGTAAAGATATTATTATATTTAGAAATTTATCTTTCTCATAATAGTAGTATTTATTATACATCAAATTTTAATAACAAAATTAATAATTAAAATTTAATATCTTTATTAGAAAATATATTGATCTCTTCACCTAAAACTTTTCGATATCTTCTTATCTTCATTCATTCTTAGAATTTTAAAATACGTTTGGTTCTTTATGTATTATTTGTGTTCCACATAGTGTGAATGCAAGAAATGATCTGATTCGCCTAGCCAGCGCTAAAGTGCATTTTTCACTTTTTCATATTAAAGAATCCCAAAGTTAATCTCAGGAGAGATACTGAGTGCTATTTTTTTTTCCCAACGACATGTCATAAATCCTTATCATAAATCAGCCAAGCAAATTCGGACAAGTTTTCCTATGATGATATAGTCGTATAGAAGAGGTGTGGCACTCCATTATTCTATTTTATTTAAAATTTTACATTTATCAAAAAAAAAAATTCAACAATTTTATCTGTACACTAAAATCAACTACCAAAATTAATCACTATATTATTCATATATAAATATATATTATTCATATATAAATATATATTTAGTACATATGTAGTATTATCATTTTTAATATGTATTATATATTTTAAAACGTATTATATATTAGTGATTAATTTTGGTGTACAAATAACATAATAAAAAAATTTACATAAATATTTGGTTAATAATAAAATTAATTTTTTTAAAAATGGCTTACGCCAAATTTGTCTTGAATTTTTTTAATTAAATTAATCTCCAAAAAATTAAGCATTAATCACATTTATTTTTTCTTGTTAATAGATTAACAGTTCTGTTAACATTTTATCAATCAATTATTGAAATCTTAAGTAACATATCATAACTCTTTAAACGATATCGATTTGATTCATTGTCTTGAATTGATATAAATCGATGCTGTCTTATGTGTAATATCTGAGGGGTAAATTCTCTCACTCTTCCATTTACAGTCACATTTTATATTGAATTGAACAAGGTAGAAAATATTATTGCAACTGGAAAGGAACTTTCTGAGCTTAAATCGGGCTTCTAATATAATTGCTTGGAGTCAAGATTGGTTTTATATCACCGTATTTAAATAATTGTTTAAATTTTTAGTTTATGTTAGAATTTAATTTTGCTAATTGCTACAATGGATTTGTAGTATATAAGCGGGAGAAAGAGAAATTTGTTTTCTGAAAATTATGAATAATATAGGGACATAAAGTAAAATAATTAAAATTGCCAATTTAATTAAGGTTTTTGGTGATACTAGATGTACCATTATACACACCTGTACACATCATTAGTAACACAGAAAAATATAAACATTAGCACAAAAAAATATAAATTTATGTGCTATTATTTACATTGTTCTGTGTTGTTAAATAGTGTGTATACATGTGTACAATATTACATGTAGATTTATTCTTATGAAAATATTGACAATATTCACAATTACAATAGTCACTGTTACTGATGAACACCGAAAGGTTAACGTGTTTAGTTCAGTATTTGAGACATCAAACACAAATTTAATCTTCTTAAAAGTTGTATATTTTTGTTTAAATATTTTTTCTTTTTTCAAACCTAAACATAATTTTGCATTCTAACCCACGTTTTCTTAAAGCTAGAAATTATAACTTTTGCATCCAGTTTTTCTTTTAGAATATTAACTAAAGAAACTTATTTTCTATATACCAATTATGCATATCCTTCTCTTTTCTAATATTACCAAAAGTAAAGAAACTTATTTTCTATATACCAGTTACGCTATAATTCGTATTGGGTAGAGCAATTAAACAAAAAAATTAACAATAAATACTAATAACAGTAAAAATTATAATATACTAAAAAAATTACTAAAAGTACTGAAAAAAAACTATATAAAAAAAAACATACTAGAAAAATATAAGAAAGGTTAAATATGTTTGAAAAAATTACATTATAACTTAATATCATGTATTTTTTTAGTAATTATCTATCTAAACATAATTTTAACTAATATTATCCAAACAATATTTATTTTATCAAAATTAATTTTGATATAGATTTATCAAACATAAATCATATTAATATAAACTCACTTGTACCTAAAATTAATTCTACAAAATCAAATTCATTCAATTATCAGTTTGATGAATGCCCATTCAATTTGTTTTTAATGAGGAAGTATTTTTAGTGATAGTCGAATATCAATAAATTTTTATTGTCACTAATGTCATTGGCGATAGAGACACGAAGATTCTACTCTCGCTAAATTTTGATTATTGCCACTAATGTTAATGACGATAGGTAAACTGAGAAATTTGGTGATAAGAAAAATAAAAGTATAGATAATCAATAATTTTTAAATTAATAAATTAGCTAACAAAAAATAAAACATTTATAATCATTTTTTATAAAACATCCATAATAAATGCTATAGAACATCAAAAATTTAAAACAATTATCAATCAACTTTATATTTTTTTTTAAAAATAAAACATTCAAAACTTAAAAAAATAAAATATTTAATTTTAATTACAGGTAAATATATTCTAAACTTTTATCATTTATACGCACCTAATTATTTCACATGTGTTATGATGTAGATTTACAATATTAATTATATAATAATGTCATCCGTTAGTTTGCCACAAAAGCATAAAGCATCTGTTTATCTGTAACATTTGGGCTTTTTCTCAATTTAAAAACGGTACTAGTGATTATCTCAAATGCCTGCCTATTTTATTTTATTTTATTTTGTTTTGTTTTACTAAGTAATTTCAAGTGCGTGACTTGTTCCCACTTTCCCTTCTGCTTACCTAAGAGGGCTGCTTTCAAAGTTGGCAATGACTTAGATCCATGACTTAAGATTATGTTGCCACGTCATTCTAAACAAAGTGACATGCCAATGGCATCATATTATTACAAACAAACAATTAAAGATGCTACACGTTTTGTTATGATATCATATTCCTTCTTAGGGTTCTTTTAATTAATTAATTGATCTCTCCTATGTATAAGCACATATTCTCTCACACTAAGATAAACATGTTGCACGTCCATTTCCAAAATAACAACCTTGGTTTAGTGTGTTTAATAATAATTGTTCGTTGGACTTGATTATCTCATTAGGTTGATGCCATCATCCTTTCTTATTTAGTATAATTTTTCTGATGGGGTGTGCTTTTTCTTTTCATTGGTTCAAATAGGATAGAAGGATTTATTTCATCAAACTTTTTACTAACACCACTTTTTTTTCCCTCTCTTTTTATTAACCTTTGGAGTTGTGTCATCAATTTGTTGCACATAAAAACGAGCTCTCACATTTTGGAGGTGTGTAACACGATTTGGTAGTGAGATCATCTATTTACACATCATCCATATCTTATTTTGTGGGCTCAGTGTCATCCAGATACTTAATTTATTAAACTAAAAATTCTAAATACAATGAGGGCGGCTTATATATATATATGGTGATGATAATAATACTTTCGGCTAGCTTCTCTAAATTATTAGTTTAATTCCTTAACCTAATCTTTTGAGTTAAATATCAGATTGCTTCTGAAATTTGGAGTTACGATTAAATTGGTCTACGAAATTTAAATGTTCTTAAATTAATCTTCCACTTTTACGAATATGACTCACATTGGCCCTTTTAAAGTTGTTCGTAAAAAAAAAAAACGCTGATTTGACCGTTAATTGTTAATGCTGAACTCTAATAAAACGACGTCGTGATATGTTTGTGCCAACAAAGTACTAAAATGACATTATTTGAGAGTAAAAAAAGTTAAAATCATCTTTCAATGTGTTCTGTGAGAGAGATTTTAACTTCCTTTAGCCTTAAACAATGACATTTTGGTACTATGATGACATGAACAGATTATGACATCGTGTTATTAGAGTTCAACATGAACAATTAACGGCCACATCAACGTTTTTTTACGGACAACCTTAAAAGGGCCAATGTGAGTCACAATCGTAAAAGTGAAGGACCAATTTGATAACATTTGAATTTTGAGGACCAATTTGATCAGAGACGCAAATTTCAAGGGTCAATTTAATATTTAACTCATAATCTTTTATCTTCTGATCTTAAGAAAATTAATAATAATGAAAACTCAATTATATGATGCCTAGATACAAGTTTTCTAAAATAACTATAGTTCCCCAACAATAATACTAAATAATCAATAAAAATTCATTCAATATAAATTAACAACTTAAATTTAATGTTCTAATTTTTTAAATTTTGAATGTTTTATTTCTAAAAGAATACAAAGTTAGTAGATTGTTGATTATTTTTTATTGAATGGTCACCAATACTTTTTCTTTCCCCAAATATTTGTTACCCTAAATTTTGTTCCTAAGATTGAAAATATGGAAAACACATAAATTTATGAAACTAAGGAAAAAAAAATTGTGAAAGTGAATACATAGTGATTATATGGAAAAAATTAAAAAAAAAACAGAAAATTATTCTTAACCGTAAAATGCTAAATTTTAAATTTTTTACTACACACAGACACATAAATTTCTTTTTTTACTGCTATTTTTTTCTTTTTTGTTGCTTTAATTTTTCTTCTTTGTTATGCATGATTTTACTTCTCATTTTCTTGTTCTTGTTTTTTTCCCTATTGGAAGAAACAAAAGAAAATAAGAGAAGAAAACGCATAAAAAGAACAAAAATGTAGAAAAAGTGTGTATAGGAAAAAGAAAAATGTGTACGTAAATATGCACATATCATAACTTAATTGGACTTGACTACTACAAATATTTTATGACCAAGCATTTTTTTTTCACTAATGCTACACATTTAAGAAATTTCACCAATCAAGTTCAATCAAGCATTCCAAACTCAATCTTACCAACAGTACGTGAAAACACACGCGCTTCTACTTCCCGTGCCATTTTCTGCAACTTCTCCCCCTCTTCCTCTTCCTCCTCCTCCTCCTCCTTCTTCTTTTTGTTACAACGTCGCCGTTACCGCTACCTCCATAGTTGTCATCGTTGCCGCCGCAATTGTCGTTGTTGTCGCCGCTGCTATCACCATCGTCATAGTCTTATTCTCTTCCTCCTCCTTCCCCTCCTCCTCTTTTATGCTGTTGTTGTTATTGCTGCTGTTGATGATGTTCTTCTTCTTTTTCTTCTTGAACAAAATCGAATTTTTGTTAAAAACAGAACATGATTTATTGAATAAAAGAAACATATTTCTAATTTTCTTCTTATTCATCATCTTCTTCAGTGAAATGCATTTATTACAAAAAAGAATCGAATTTCTTTTAAAAATACAACCGATTTTGTTGAATAAAGGAATCAGATTTCTTATTTTCTTCTTCTTCATCATTTTTTTAATGAAATGCATTTTATTACAAAAATAGAACCGAATTTCTTTTAAAAATAGAACCAAATTTGTTGAATAAAAGAAACGGATTTCTTCTTTTCTTCTTCTTCATCATCTTTTTCAATGAAATGCATTTTATTACAAAAAGCAGAACCAGATTTGTTTTAAAAACATAACCGAATTTGTTAAATTAAAAAAAAAACAAATTTCTTCTTTTCTTTTTTTCTTATTCTTCTTCTTTTTCAACGAAATGCATTTCGTTACAATAATAGAACCTGATTTCTTTTGAAAACAGCACCAGAATTGTTGAATAAAAGAAACAGATTTCTTCTTTTCTTCTTCTTCAATGAATACATTTCATTACAAAAATAGAACCAGATTTATTTTAAACACAAAACGGATTTGTTGAATAAAAGAAATATATTTCTTCTTTTCTTCTTCACCATCTTCTTCTTCATCATCATCTTCTTCTTCTCCTCCACCTTCTTTGTTGTGTTCCTTCTCCTCTTCCTCATATCCTTCTCCTTCTTCTTCATTGGGTTATCCATCATTTTCCTCATTTGTTATTTTTTCTTCCTCTTCCTGTCCACTGTCATTTCCATCATCGTTGTCATCTTCGTCGTTGTCGTCTCCTCCTTGTCGCCACCCTTGTCATTGTGGTCGTCGTCGTCATCGTCATTGTATTCTTCTCCTCTTCCAGTGTCGATGCCATCATCGTGTCACTGTCGATGTCGTCTCTCCTCCTCTTCCTCCTTGTCGTCACCGCCACTGTCTCCTCTTCCTCTGTGCGTTGAAAACAAACATAACGTGAAAAGTGCATGGAAGACACTACAAGAAATGCGACCCATATCGTCGGAATTATCGTCGAAAGTTATCGTAAGACTTACCGTCGAATCATGTTAATAGACGGTAAATCCGACGGTGTTGGCCAAAATTAAAATCTAGCGTTCCACTAAAACTTACCAGCGGATTTTTTCGACGCTAAATCCGCTGGTAAGAACCCTAAATACTTGAGACGAAACCCACCCCCTCGTGGCTCTTACTCCAAATCAAACCCTTATCTCTCTTGGCTCTTTTCTCTCAACTGACCCAACCCCACACCACCACCCCTACGTCCCTGCCGCCGCAAGTGTTGCTGCCTTCCTCCGTTTATGTTGGCATAGGTAAGTCTCGCCTCCCCCTTCCCGTTCTCTGTCTCTCTCGGACGTCGCTCTCACTCCTTTGTCTCTCCGTCTCTCACACGACGCCGTCCGTCTGCCTCACTGCCGTCGCGATGCCGTCTGAAGGGTACAAGAGCTGCCTCTGTGAAAGGTATATATGTGGTCCTATAGTCAGAAAACCTAACCCCTAATTTTTCTTGGTAAACCCTAACCCCAACTTTGTTTTTCCAGTCACAGTGACCACCACTCCGACCACCGCCGGGACTACCATCTGAGGAGCCACGACCTATAAGTGAGTGGAAAATTTTTAACTTAATCTATTAATTAGGATTCTGCATAATTTTTTGTTTGGAGGTTCTGCATAATCTATTTAATTAGGTTGAATTTTTTTATTTATTTTCTGTTTGAAGGTTTTAAAATTTAACAACATGTATTCAATTGATTGAAGAATAATAATAATCCCCACTTGGCAGAGTTTATGGGAACTATTTTTTTTTTTACAATTTTTAATTTAGTTGATAACAATACCATTTAGTTTATGAATGGAAAGATTTAAAGTAGCCATCATGTATTTATGTATAGTTTGTGCATAATTGATATATGCATATTTACTTGATAATTTTACATTGTTTCACTTTATCGGGATTCCTTTGGGAGATCTAACTCAGTTTTGATGGTTTAGTTTGTGCTATAAATAAGCAAATTATCAAACCAAACTCATTTAAATACTTGCAAATTGAGTGCATTCATGAATTATTGTTCCTTAGGGCTTAAATTGTGAATACATACATTTTTTGCCATATTTTGCTATAGATTTACTTAATTTCCATTCCATTTGATACCTTGATTTTGGGTTCGAGTGTTTCAGGCCTAGATAGGTTAGAATTGGATTGTAACTGGCCAAGAGAAACAAAAGGAGTAAGAGTGAGAAGAGGAGAAAAGAAACTGTAGTCATCAGATTGGAGAAAACATGGACTCTTTGGAAAGAAGAATTCAATATATACAACTTTCATGTTCAGCACTTCTTTCGATTCTAAGTGGTTCTAGGAGAAATTCGCGTCCAAATATCGGTGCTCAGAATTTTCCTAATGTGGTCCATCCTGACCTCTTCACACTAATTAGATCATAACTTGAGCTACAGAGATCCAAATAATATGGTTCCAATGGCATTGGAAATCTAATATCCAGAGCTTCGAAATGGTATATATATAAATATCCTATATGCGAACGCACATACGTTCAATGCATACACACACAAACTGGAGTGACGTACAAGTCACGTTTTCTCACCTGTGCTACGCACAGAAACTTGGTGAGTGGGCCTATAAATAGGAGGGATACTACCCCACTCACCACACACCCTTTTGAGACCCATTTTTGGGGATCACGAGTCTTGAATAATTTTTGGAGAGTTTTTGGGGAATTAATATTCTCCCATTTTCTCTCTTAGTTTAATTATTCTTAGGATTCCCAGTTTTCTTATAGCCACACTAACCAAACAATTTACTGTCTTTATGTCTGTTTGATTAATATTACTGTCGTTACTCTGCTCATTTAATTTTTAATCATTGTTATTCTGTTCTAGTTATTATGCCTCTTTATTATTATGACTGTTTTATTTATGATTACTGTTAATATGGAGTGGTGACCTTGTGTCTTGGTCATGGGT
Source organism: Stylosanthes scabra (assembly GCA_036250425.1). Taxonomy (NCBI): domain Eukaryota; kingdom Viridiplantae; phylum Streptophyta; class Magnoliopsida; order Fabales; family Fabaceae; genus Stylosanthes; species Stylosanthes scabra. The sequence goes on from JASCZI010211570.1 coordinate 85,063, forward strand.
TGAAGTGTGGGGATAGCCTTAGCTATTGATCCCTAAGGGCACGGATGGGAGGAGTCAGGGTTAGTTTCGATGCCGTTAACACTACGTCCCTGCCAATAACGGGAAGACCTTAACGACGTGAACTTGATGGGTTATTCGAGTTCATCGAATACCTTGGTCTTACGTTATTGAGTATACCTAGGACATTCGGATAGGGGCTAACTCCACCACAGGACCATTAGACAGAGTGGCGAAATTCCTTTAAGTGACAATCCATCTAAACTGAGATTGGCAGTTATCATGGGACGCACAGTACTTCAACCCAAGGCCGAGTACTCTTTTATTATATTGCAATCTTATTCCGTTTCTCTGCTGTGTTCTCAAGACTCAATTGCAACCTCAAACTTTTCTTAACCAAAAGCAAACAACTGTTTTTTATTCCAAGAAAGAACGACTCGAGTTCAATTCTTGGTATTTTTAATTGGTTACATCCTGTGACACTCTTTAACTAAATTTAATCGAGGTTTTCGTAAGCTGGTTCGGAGTTATCTGCGACGAGCTCCTATTTTGAATTTTTATGGAATTCCAAACTAGTCTCACATGCCACATCAAGATCTAACATTGTGTTCTTATTTTTATGAAGCTAGGTAAGAAGTTTGTGTATATTGCTAAGTCTTGACAGCTTCTAAGTTGGATATGACTCACAGGCTAAGTCATAATTTGCAATTTCACTTTTTTTAAGAGTTTCTAAGTTGGATGTTGATTGTTGATTGTGTTGTTTATGTGCACCTAGTTTGTCATGACAACATTTAATTTGGTTATTTTTAGCAGGGTTTTCATTTTTTCAATCGTAGATTGATTCGTGCATTTGTTCGTGCGTAGCAAGGTTCATGGGTGTTTGGAGATTAGAAATTCTAGGAGTGTTGATCTTGCGCTTTTGAGGTTGATTGCACAACACTATCTATGTCTTATAGTTTAATTTATTTGATGTTGAACTTAAATTTTCCTAGGTTAGAGTTTTAGAATGGAGTTGTGAGAAGTTGGTCTAGTGGCTCCTTCTCGACCCTTTTTTTTTACTGGAAAATTGCGGGGTAATAAGGGATACACACTAGAATGGCTAGGCTTAATTGTTTGTTGAATATGTTACTTTTTTTAATTTTTTCAATTATTTAAATTGTCTAAATTGTATAAAACAAATAAGCTATATTGTTTTGCTTGAAAGTGGAACGAAATTTTTATATTATTGTTGTTGTTGATTGATTTTGATGCCTTGGAAATGATGATTTTGATTGGTAGATGCTCGTAGTTATAGAGGAGACTCTGCCGTTGCAAGAATCTGAGCAGCGTAATCAGGCTGTCGTTGCCGAGCTTAAAGAAAAGAATGCTGCGACGGAGGAGCTGAGGCAGCGCATGACAGAGGAGTTTGAGCTTGCACAAAATTTGAGGCGGCAGATGGCTGCGTATTATGAGCAGGTCCACCGCGACCGAATCCGGGGACAGGGCCCCAGGCTGACAATAACAAGAACGTGGACGACTACGAGGACCCTTAGATTAGATCAGAGTTTCTTTTTATTTTTGTTAAACTTATTTGTTGTTTACACTTTTATTTGATATTTACTTTGGATATTTGAACTAATTAAATCTGTGGATACATTTTCTGGTTTATTGCGTTTGAATTTGGGTTATTTTGTATGATAAAGCATGTTCTATTTACTGTTTAGCATTGATTAAATTTAAATAAAAATTTTAGCCTATGCCAGTATTACCGTCGGAATTACTCGCCGGTATTTCTTTAAATTTTTTTAAAAAGAAAAATTCATTGTTAACAGGGGAATCACCGTTGGAGAATTCCGACGATAAATTCTGGTGGGATAATGAAAATGGGCACCAAACTTACCGTCGGATTTTATCCGACGGTAATTTCCCATCATTTTGGTCTGTCAAAAAACAGGTTACTGTCGGAAGTCAAAATTCGATGATAATTAATTACTGACGAGGATTTTACCGTCAGAAATATATGGGCCGCATTTCTTGTATTGAAAGAAGGACTTGGTTGATCTTTTTCTTCTGCTCCTCCTTCTCTGTGCGTTGAAAACAAATGTAATGTGAAAAGTTCATGGAAAAGAAAGACTTAATTGATAAAATTTCTTGGTTGTCTATAATTATTGTTTTTCTTTATATCTTTTGTTAGTTAACTAGTTAATTAATAGTTGGCTGGAATATCCGATTGTTGGAAAATGGATTTTTGAAAATAATATTTTAACTACTTTAAATATAAATAAAAATTTTTGTAGAAAAATAAAATAAAAGAATAATAGAACGTGTTTATCATGAATCGTTCTAAGCACTGTCCTTAAAGATTTATTACCGCTTTATTCGTAGGTGGAATGGCCTCAACGAAAATTCTCTAGAATTAGACGTGGATCATCAAGAATATGGTTCACACCAATATTCTTTAAATACTTAGAGCAACACAACCTCATTCTTCTCTTCATACTTTTGTTAGCAAAGCTTGTACATATTAAAAACACTCTTATAAGAGAGAAGTAGTATGCAAAATAATAGATTATATAAAAGTAATAGAGAGAAAAGTTAGTAGTAGTTATAATACTTCAACGTTCACATGAATGTTATTATAATGATGATAATTATATTAAAAACTTTTTTAATTATTTCCACAAATTTTTAACGATTATATTCCAATAGCTACTTTTAATTTCTTTTATCTATAAAAAACATGTGGCAAGAGAAATTTTTTATAACTTACAAAATTTAAAACACAATTTATATAACAATCCGTTTACATTGTATCCATTTTTAACATGTTCAAGTATGTATATATCTTACATCAATTATATATGAAGAGATCATATATATATATATATGTGTGTGTGTGTGTCTTGGACTCTATATATAATAACCAGAGAGATTGCGTTATTATCAGTGAATTTGTATATTCAGCTTCAATACTTTTTATATTTGATATGGCTGATTGTTAAATTTTTATGTGTTCATTTTATCAATAATTATGAGAAATGCTAGTACACAAGTATCTTTTAAAAACCATTCACATTAACTTTTAAAACAAACAAAAAAAAACAAAAAAAAATACTCATATTAGTTGAGGAAGAAAAGAGAGACGTGGAAGAATAATGATAAGAATAATAGGAAAGAAATAAAAAGATGTGTAGATGAACTTAATTGAAAATAATATTTCTTTAAGAACTCACATACATATTGCTAGAATACATAAAATACAGATTTTAGTATAAAAGATATTTAATTTAAAAATATGCGTGATAAACGAAAATGAAAAGAAAAATGTGACTCATAAAACACATTGCTTTGAAGATATTTCTGCATCTATCTGACATTTTTCCTAATTAAAAAAACTTGATATTTGTTTGTTATTTAATTAGATTCTTAGTTATCCAAGCTATTGAAGATCTTACACGATAATGTAAAAATTATTTAGTGTTAAGCGGATAAAGCACGATCAATGTTACCACCACATAACCAAATTAAAGTGCAAGCTATTGGACAAATTAAATCATGACATATCCTAGAACCTTTTCAGATTTCCATCATCATTACTTGAAAGTTTATTGAAATGATTTTTTTTTCTTTTTCAAATGACACATAGAATAATATATACTTTTTCTTTAAAAAGAAAATTCTTAATGTTTATGTTTCAAAAGTTATCTAGAGAGATAAAAATTGGCAATTAAACATTTAATTTCTATTCGTTTTTGCAATGTTGTTGAACTTTCTCCTGCGTCATCTGCACGCATTTTGTTATTATAATAATTTAGTTTAATTTATTTTTTCGTTACTATTTTTGTATGTTTCTTAATAATTCTTATCTTCCAAGGGGTGTGCGCTTTTCCTTTTATTCGTTCACACGACCAAACAAAACTACAAAAAGGTTAAATAAAAGGGGAATATATAAATTGATAAATTTATTTTTTTTCATATATCTTGCTTTTTAGGAGGGAAAAAAATAAATAAATAAAATCTAAATCGATATTTTGATGCTAATCATAAAGCCTTTTTAGATCTTTAATTTGACGATTGCTAGATACCCTTACCGACGTGGAATATGGCCCATCTTTTTTTTTTCTTCTTTAATTTATTTTCTGGTCAAACCACGTGAGAGTACTAGCTATACAAACTGTTATTCGAAAATAAATATTTTTATTAAAATCGAAAGTGACGCACGTCCTTTTCGATATCGAGAGCAATGCATGTGATTATGATGATCTTGGAAAAAACATTTAAATATTTGTGTAGTATTGCATTTCGAATTTTGAAAGAAAACTTGTGAAGAGATTTGTAAAATTTGACTAAGTCCAGAGTTTTGATAATCAAGAGAGGAATTGAATTCGAGTTTGAATCTGTTCAAACTGTTCGAATCGAAGGAAGAGCTTTTAAAAGCATAAGCGGTTAGGATTCAAGCGAAGTTTTAGGAAGCGGTTATCAGAAGTTAATACGAGCAGTATAAGTGGGAACGGTTTATTCCTCAAGCATCCCACATGGCAGATAAGGATTGGACGGAAGTCTCTATAAATACTAGAAGATGGTACTGAACCGGGGTTGGAAATTTATCACTTGAAAACTCACTAAACATCACTCACATCCATCAGAGCGACTTACTGAGTTTTTGTCTTAGTCCAGTTTTCTGAGTAGGTTCCATCCACTCCATTTTACGTTTCTTGTTGTTGTTCTTTATATTTCTGTTGTTCTTCTTCCCCTTTTTATTTTATTTGTTGTTGATTTTAGATAATTTGTATGTTTTAAACTATCACACTTCGGAATTCTGTGAAGTGTTTTTAATTTGGTTCCAGATTTGCTTCTCTTCTAATAAATATCATTCCAAAGTTTATAACTTTTGATGCATTTCATTGACTGGTACTCACGTCTTGACTGTATTTTCTGAAAATCATAAAATCTGTAAAACAAATTGGCACGCCCGGTGGGACAGTTTTATTGAAAAGCATCAAAGTTATTTTTGAAAACTGTTTGAATTCTTTTTTAAAATTGAAATTTGCATGACTTTTGCTTGGTAGTTACATGATTTTAGGGTTATGAAATTTGAAAAGTTTGTTTGATTTTGTATGCATTTACGAAGTGGAAGAGTAGTGCAAATGTCTAATGTTAATAAAAATTCAAATGTTGAATCTAATTCATCAGGTTCAACTAATTCTCAATCTTCTATGCAAAATTTTTCTCAAATTGAAAATGTTAGGCAAAGTTCTGGAATTCAAGCATCCACTGGGGGAAATAATGGTGAAAATAGCAATAATAATAACGGTGGAAATAACCGTAATGGGAATGGCGGCAATAATAATCCTCGTCCGAGGAATGTGCAACCGCCATTAACTCCTCCTTCAAATACTAATCCGGGTGTACAGTTTGGTACAAACCCACCGTTTTCTGCTTCTGCTGAAATGAGTAGAAGTATAGGTTCTTCAACCTCTGGTGTTTCAATTCAAATTGTTAGAAATTTGATTGAGGAAAGCCAACTAGATTTAGTAAATTTATTAACTCAGCATCTTACAAGTATTTTAAATTGTATGATGGCTGATACAAATTCGAAATATGAACAATTGGCTAATAGAATCGAGAGAGTTTCTCGATTAGTTGATGATGATGTCAATGATCATGATGAGACTCATCATATTCCTCATAATCAAAATCATGTTAGAGTTATTCATCGAAATGAAAATGCTGATCATTTTTTACATGAAATTCAAAATTTAAATCGAATTGATCAATATAATGTAACTCGAGTTGTTGAAAATGTTTTAAATCGAGTTGGTTTGAATGTTGGTTTTCTTGATCGACCGCATTTTGCTTTTACATTTCCTCAGTGTGTTCAAACTGCTGAAGTTCCTAGAGGGATTAAAAATCCTAAAATTGTTACAAAATTTTCTAGGGAAGCTGGGGAATCGACTGTTGAGCATATTGCTCGATATTTGGTCGAATTAGAGAATTTAGCAAATGATGAAAATCTGAAAATGAAGTTTTTTCCATCTTCTTTAACAAAGAATGCTTTTACTTGGTTTTTCAAATTTGAGACCGAATTCTATTACGAATTGGGCTTAGTTAGAAACTGCATTTCATAGTCAGTTTTATAGAGGAGAGTTGAAAGTTAATCTAACTGATTTGTTTGCAATTAAAAGAGAAGAAGAGGAAACAATAGATGATTT
>JASCZI010211571.1:2079-25364 GCA_036250425.1 Stylosanthes scabra
CTTTATTTTTAAAAATAAATTAACAAGATATTAATTACAGAACTCCAATTTTTTTAAGCTTGCATCATGTTCGCCTCATTTTGAACTTTATTAATTCGTCATTTTAAGTGGTTAAAATTATGAAAAACACAAAATTAATCTTTTAATGAGGCAGATATGAGACAAGCTTAAAAAAAATTGAATTTCTTTAATTAATGTCTTATTAATTTATTTTTGAAAATAAAATTTTATTTTAGTTTATATTAGAAAATTTTCTTTTACATAACAAATATGAGAATAAGCACAAAACATTCCATGTGTAACTTAGTTAAAGACACTATATGTGAATCTAACACCTTTATGTGAACTAACATTTTTGGATTAACATAATCCACTTTTGTTTATGATAGATTTTAATTTTTAACTAACCCAGTAAATTAATTAATCTTTTTTTTTTTAATTGTTGGTGAGTTTTGAGTGGATTCATACAAAACTAAATTTCAATCTGTCTTGGACGGAAAGAATGATGAGTGTACAGTGAAAGAGTGATTGATAGATTAAGAGTTAAGAATTCTTCTCTTTCTTTGTGATGAAGCTGCAAATGCAACTGCAACTGGTACTGCCACGGTTTATGTCTGAAACTGTTGCTATGTAACAGAATATTTATTCCTATCCGTAGGTGCGGTAAATGCATGCAATGCCCCAATCACATTCAAATTCAATTATTATTATTTCACGTGGGCTCCACCAACTACATGCAATTGCAAATACCCACCTTTGTAGGGCATACATCTTCATTCCAACTTCCAAGGTCAAACTTAGATGCACCACCATCACCATTAACATTGTCATCTCTTCTCTCATTTTTTGGAATATAACATCGGAAAATTATTCGTTGTATTCCATCGCATTTTAACAGTTGATTTTGATTGATTTTAATTATAAAATTAATATATAATTAAAATCAACGATTAAAAATATTAAAATATCGATATATCATAATTTTTATGACATATGAAATAATTTTTCTCTTTACTTCCAAAACCTTTATTCCCCCTTTCGAGTCTCTTTTACGTGAAGATAATATGTTGAATGATAGTTAAACATATTTTATGAAAGATATTTAATTAAATGATTCATAATAAAATTTTGATGAGCTTTTATTTTATTGAATTTAATTGTCATAAAGTGAAATTGCTTTATATTTTTTTAAAATAAACACTCCTTTTCGATTCTTATCATTTATAAGTTGGACATAATGTCCCCTAATAATTATAAAATCCTAATTAAATTGTCTCATGAAAAAATAAAAAATTGACAAATCGATTTTTTATAGAAGGTTACCAAAGTGTAGCTATAATGATATATTAATTCATATCTAATATATCGATTTACTATTTGACTTTACTATGTGATATATTAATATTAGACTTAAATAGACACATTACTATAATTATTCTTTGACAATTTAATACGAGAGTCAATCTATTAATTTTTTTATTTTACCATCGGTCGATTTAAAATTTCATAATCATTAATTAAGGGCGTCATATTTAAATTGAAAATATTCATGGATCTCGTTGGGTGTATGTTTACTCATTTTTGTTTGTTGTTGGCATATTATTATTAGTCAACAAAATAAAAAATATAGTTTACATTGATAATATATGCTAGTGAAAATTAAAAATATATATTTAATTCAAAAGTATATATGAATGATAAAAAATGATTGACACAAATTAATTTGGATAAATTGACTAATTAGCTTATCAGAAAATTTGATTTTAAAAAGATCAGAAGAGGAAGCGTAGAGGAATTTTAATTTGTATTGAGATCATATATAATCAGAGAAGGAATCTGTTTTGGTGATTAACTCATGAGATTAATACAAGTTTAGGTTCAATGGTAGTGTACTAGAAGAAAGAATAAGTTCAAGTAATGTCTACGAAAAGTACTAATAATAAAAATAAATAAATATGCCCATAAACTAATTAATAACTTTTACATAAATACGGTGTACGGTTGAGTGTTCCACTAGAAATTGCAACTTATCATTTTGATTAAAGTAAACTTTATTCTTTCTTTAATTTAAAGGAAGATAATAACATATAATTTTATCTTTAGAATAACAAGGATTGAATTCTTTTCTGCATATTTTAATTTGAACGATTAACAAATAACTAAAATATGAATTGTAGTATTATTCAACTTCATTCCAAATTCAAATATTTTGGTAAACATTTAAAGTACGTAAATCTTATTAATGAAAAATATAAGTACTTATTATTTAAATGAGTAAATAGTCAAAGTATATATGTATATCTAAGTACTATAATTGAAGTATCTGATGATTTAGAAGAAAAAAAAAAGTAAAAATTAATTTTAAAGAGAAAGTGAAAAGGTATTATTAAAAAATATAAAAAAGAGATAAATATATATTTTGTACTGACATTCTCAGCAATCTAATGAATTTGAATTTATTATTAATTAGGAAAATTCTTAAACGTTATCAAAGTAAGAAAAAATAATAGTCTTACATTATTCATAATAACAATAACAATTCAACATTTTCACAAAATATTAAATTTTGAATGAAACCTTGCATACTTAAAAAAATATTAATTAATGCATATGTAATTTATGGTTAAGAATTATATATAATTTACATACATTTCTCACATTAAATTAAAACCCAATTAAAAAGTTGAAAAATATACATTAAAGAATTAGAAAATGGAAATGAAGAATATACAGCGCCGAATAGGATACCCATATAATAACCCATCAAATCATTATGGCTGTAAGCTTAAAAGAAAATATACTGAGCTGTAGTATTCCATCACATGAAAATTCCTCCATTATTGCATTATTTCTCAGATTTACATATAAAATATAATAAAATAATATATTCCATTGCTTTCAAAATTAAAACCAGATTATATTATACAGAGGTGTTAAAAAATTAGGTATTCCATATGAAATAAATTCCTCCATTATTATTGTTTAACTTCTATATGATAATAATTTGTTATGTACTACTAATAATTTCAAACCTAATTACCACTTCATTATTTATCTTATGAGTCACCCTTAATTATCTTATTATAATAATTAATAATAACAAAATGAACTAATTTATCACTTTCATATAATTAATAATAATTAATGGATCATGAGGTGATGAGTGATAATTAACGAACCCGAATACCTTATATTAGTATTTTTTCACACGGTATTCTTCAACTTCACAGATAAAAAATTAATCCGTCACGAATCTGAGTGTCATTTAAGAGTTTATCGATATTAATGAATTGCTACATGTATAAAGCGAAATTCGAATTCCCATAATTTCTATATAGACCAACTCAAATTGGTTATATTATCGTACAGGAAGATTATCCGTTATGTCCCAAAAATCGCGACATATCGATATTCGAACGCTTTTAACCGTTTCATATATTGATTCTACAACTATGAACGGCTAAAAACGGTGAAATATATATCCGAATAATATGACAACAATTAAGAGAAGCACATATATGAGGGTAAGTAGTGTCCTTAGCAAAACAAAAATTACAGTATGCTATATATGCAATGCTAGCAAGTGTTTAAGGAAGCTAGGTTGGTTCTTATATAAATTCATGATGAGAAGCAGCATCTATCTATTACAACTCACAAGATTCCTAATGGGACCCTCCCTTCCTTTCAAGGGTTTTATGACTCCATGTGTGATGCTGGCATTTTCTGCTACTCTAAGGGCCCTTTCTTACAACATATACACTGCTCTTTCCCTTACTCTCTGTCCCTACAATTTTAAGCTCTCATCATCATCATCTCTTTTCCCCCTCATTTCATTCTCAGTTTCTGATTCCCTTTTGTTTTTGTTTTTTTTTTCTCTCCTCATTTTTCTAATCACACATGATATTATTAGCCTTCTAGCTATAGCTACTAATATTGTACCTTAAATGAGTTCGTGCATGCAAGCAAATTATTAACATAGAAACAGAAAAAATATCAATTAGTTCATCAAATAAAACACAGCCAAAGTAGAAGAAGTAGAGAAGAGGAAATTAAAATAACAGAAAAAGAAGGAATAACAGAAGTGAAAAATTAAATTTAAAAAAAAAAAAAAGATAGGTAGTAAGTAGTACAACAACAACTAACATTCATCAAGGTCCTCATTATTCATATTATTATTGTGGAGCCTTTTTTCTTGATAAGCCTGAATAATAACCATCTCTCTTTTCTCCTGAATTCTTCCTCAACTTATTTTTATTTAGCTCAAAAAAATAAATAATTCTCTTGTTATAAATAAAAATTAAAGAAAAAAAAGAAAAGAAAAAACATATAATCTTTTTAGTGACTATATGCTATAGTAGTAGCAAAGTATCCCCACCAATCCACATTCTCCACCCTACAATACCCCTATACCCATGTGTCTTACACATGCATTTCCATATTCAAATTCTCTTCAATAACCACCACCATTCACCACCACCACCGCCCATCACCTCCACCACCACTACCCACCTTTAATTTCCGACAACCCCTGCCCCACAAACCTTTAATCTCAATGGACCAAACTTTTCTTCTTTTGGTCCCTCTCACTCAGCAGAAACTGGCTTGCTTGCCACAATCTCATAGTTACTCCCACCTTCGTCATCGTCGTCGTCATCTTCATCTTCATCAATATTATCCTTCTCCTCCTCCTCCATCTCCTCATTGTCTCCCTTCTGGGCGTCTTCCATGGTTACTTCCCTCGGCTGAGGCTCCGCCGCGGCCTGAGGCGGCCACTGCTGCTCCGGCCTTACCATCAGCGGAGTTGTGGTAATGGCGGCAGGAGCACCAGCGTCTTGCTTGGCTCCTTTCTTCTCCCTGTAAAGAGCATCAAGCTGGTGAAAATAAGGACAAGTCTTGGAATCTTCAGGCCTCCTCTTGTTACTCTCTTTCACTTTCTTGAAATACTTGTTGATGTTCTCCCACTTCTCCTTGCACCTCTTAGCGTTCCTGTTATAACCGTGCTTCCTCATCAAAGCGGAAATCTCTTCCCACAACGGCCCTTTCGGTCCATTCTCTTGGTACTTCGCATCAAGGCTTGTTCTCAGGTTTATCAGCGCCTCCACCTCCGCTTTCGGCCACCGTGAAGAACTCGGCGTCAATGTTGAAGTGTTATTATTACCATCCCCATTGTTGTTGCTATCATCAACAAATTTCACAATCTCTGACGGCGGCGGAGGCGGCCGTGGTGGTGTCGCCATTGGCACCACCACTGGCGTCGTAGCAGCAGCAGCAGCAACAACAGTAGTAACAATTTGTGGTTGTTGCGGTTGCTGTTGTTGCAGTTGCTGTTGTTGCTGCTGCACTATGACCGGTGGCGGCGGCGGTGGCGGCGGCTGAGAAACATTGTTCAATGGTGTAGGGAGTTTTTGTTGTTCAGCAATCTTGTGCAAGAAGGACATAACAGCTTGATCTTTGGCGGCGGCGATGGATCTCTCTTGAGCGAGAATCTCTCTCTCCTTATTGATTCTTTGTAACTCTTGCAACCTCCATGATTCTTCTCTTGCGGATCTCTCTTTCTCCCTCTTCTCTATTGCCTCAAGGAACCTCTTCTGCAGATCCTCCTGCTTCTCTATCACCTCCTTCATTAGCTTCTCGAAGAAATCCTTCCACCTTCTCTTCCTCTTGTTGCGCCTACTCCCGCCTTCGATCGTCTCCTCCGACGAAGTCGAAGAAGAACTCGAATTCGAGAGTAGCCCCGCCGGAATACTAGGAAAAGATGAAGAGACCGGTGGTGGTGGAAAATATGCAGAATTATTATTATTAATATTATTATTATTAATGGGTTGAATGATTTGTGGCATTGAAATAGTAGTAGTGGTAGCTATTGATGGAACAGTAGTAGTGCCACCACTACTACTCACTACTACTGCTTGTTGTTGATGTGGCATTGTTGTAATTACTGGAGGTGATTGCAATGATGCAGTTGTTTTTACCATTGACACTGGTGTTGCTTGCAATGCTGCTGATACTGATGCGGTTGGTGGCGGTTGCGGCTGCGGCGGTGGAGGATTGTTTTCAAGTGCCTCTAATTGATCAAAGAATCTATATGTTTTCCCTTCTGATTTTCCAGTTCTACCATCTTTGGTTCTCTTGTGGTACTTGTAAACGTTTTCGAATTTCTCTTTGCATTTCTTCGCGTTCCTGTGGTACCCAAGCTCTGCTAGCTTCCTGATTAATTAAATCAAATTAAATTAATCCCAAAAATTTACTAATTAGTTGATTAATAGTAAGAAATCATATCAAATAATCCAGGTTTTAATGGGAGGATGGATGGAAGGTAAGCATTATTTGGGAGCATAAGATAATGAATTAAGTAACAGAAAGTAGAGAGTAACTAACTGAATTCTTTCAAAAATTAAATTGAAATGGCGTGATGTGTGTGTGTATGTATGTATGTCTGCCACCGAAAACACATGAACCCAAGATGGAAGATTTTGCAATCCATCTTATTGTTAGCTTAATTAGTTTTAAGAGAGAGTCTGAGTGGGTCACTGAAAATGAGGAAAGAAGAAAATCTTGCTTTTGGGGACTCAATTCAAGTTGGTAACTAATTGGGAAAAATAGAATAGAACATGTACCATGAAATCAATGTCAAAAAAGAAACCAAAAATAAATCACCGAATCCAATAACTCATATATACATAGATTAGATGCTATGCTGCTGCACAAACTAACACTTTCACATATACACACATCTAAATTATTATTATTATTATTTAATTAACACAACACCTAGGGAGAAATAATAGATGCCTAATTTTTAAAAAAAAAATTGAATTAAATAGAAAAAAAAAAACACTGTAAGGAAACAAATCCAATTAATAAGAGATAGAACTCCATAGAAGGAAGAGAAACACATTACAAGGAGATGAAACTAGAAGAATTTTCAGATCTCATAAGATTGAAAGATGAACACAAGGAGCAAAGACGAAGAAGAAATCAGAATCGAAGGAAGTGGAATTTGTAATTACATACCTTGAAACCTCTTCCCACAAAGGACCTTTAACACTGGCATCACGAAAAGCCACGTCCATATCCGACCGTATTTTGAGCAAAGCCAAAGTCTCTTGTCTCGGCCACCTGTTCCCGCCGAAGCTCCTCTCCCCTTTCTCCTCGTCTCCGGAGGTCGATCCTCCTCCGCCTCCACCGCCACCACCCATTTCAGCAGCACCACTATCGTGAGGATGTGGTGCTGCTGATTGTGGTGGCGGCGGTGGTGCTGATGCAGTAGTAATAACGGCCGCAGCTGTAGTTATAGCTGCGGCTGTTGTGGCTACTGCATCGGCTCCTCCTCCTCCTCCAGAGCTGCCTCCTCCTGTTCCCAACACAGCTGAGTCCCCCAGCATAGGACTCTTCTCTTTGTTGTTTCCTTCTGTAGTCTTTCTCTTTCTCTCTCCTTTGTTGTTCCTTGCGGAAAACAGCACAGAACCAAAGCAATTACAGAGGGTGAGGAAAAATTAAAATTAAATTAAAATTTATACAGGGTGCAAAATTAAAAAGAGAAAAAATAGCAAAAAAGGAGAGAAGGAAAAAAGAAAAAGAAAAAAATTAAGGGTGGTGAATTCTTTTGAAAATAGGGTTATACTACTATCATATGATATATAATCATGTGTCTTGTGTAGGGCATGTATGAGAGAACGTGTGCGTGTTTGGTGAATTTTATTTATTTATTTATATTTATATATTTATTATATTATATTGTTTCGGTGGGATCTGCTTGCTTGCATTGCCAATCTCAACAAAGTAGTAATAATAATTTTTTGCAATTTTTTTATATATATTATTTAATTTTATTTATTTATTTTTGTGGATACTTATTAATGATGGCAATTACAGAAAGGTTGTTGTTTTCCTTTTTAAAAAATTTTACGTTATTAATTTTTTTTAGAAAAAATTTATGGTGGGAATCTTGAAAACTTTTACTAAATTATTTTATTAAAATGGTTTTTCAGAGGTATCATCTAGGGGGGTGAGAGGTAAATTCATGAACCTGGGATTTCCCTCTCTTACATATAATAAAGTGGCACAGAAAGATATATACAGAAAATATTAATTATTTATTTAATTTTGTACAGGAAAAAAATACTAGTTAATTATTAATTATTAAATTATATTAAACAGTTTCAGAGTGTTTTGAACAGCTGCACAAAGAGACGATATAGATATAAGTTGGTTTTTGTCTGTGCAGCTAAATTTAGTTAAAGGCCGGCCCATCTAGGTCAGCTTTTTCTTTTCCTTTTTTTATTTTTTTTTTAAAAAAAACTTTTTTTTAAAAAAATTATTTTACTAAAATTTGTATATATTATTTTTTTCTTAGGGTGAATAATATAGTTGAGGATGAAGATTATCAATTGCATGCCTTTTTTAAGTCATTGATGTAAATGACGAAAATGCCCCTAGAGATGGATGTATATATATGCATTGACCTTTAATGATTGAGCTTAAATCTATGGTGTGCTTTTATTTAGATTTCAGCGGGTTAGTGATGTGTTCTTTCAGTGGTTATTGCCTTGTATTGAATTTAATAAGAGGGGTCTAATCTAATCTTATCTTTCATATATTTTACTTTCACAAAATAATGTTAACCTATGTGATTCCCAAAATGTCCCTGATTTTAGTAGTATTGCTAATGCATGTTTAATTTGTGAATAAGAAAATAAAGGAACCCTGTTTTTGTGGTACTACTCAACATGTGGCCTTTGGGGTCCTACTTTGATGGTGACCGTTGCAATTTTGACAATTCCTCTCTTAATAGTTAATTGACAAAAAGAGGGGCTTAAAAAATATCTCTTGTTATATATATAAAAGAAGAAAAATAATAATAAAAATAATAATACTTGTAGAATATATAAAGTTGAAGTAATGAATGGTATTTGGAGTAAATATTGAATCTGGCACTATTATTTTTAATTAGGACAAATAAATTCTTAAAATTAATATCTTAACGAACCTTAAATTTACAAACTGATTTTATGATTTTATTTATTCAAAATTTTAAATAATTTAGAGTTAAATTGAAGTTTTTGAATTATTAAAAATATTCTCGTCCGAATTAAAAAATATTAGATTTGAATTGAGTGTTTTCTATGCATATTAGTGATTAGTGACCAATTACACATGTATGTAAATGGTTTGGAACAAAGTCACCTAATAATTGATTTATTTATTATATATATACTTAAAGAAAGTGTTAAATCAAGCATAACTAAAACTAGTTTGATGCAGGTCCATGTTATTAGGCCAAGCTATTTATGAACAGAAGTAAATGGTGGCCAACTCTGTTGGATTTGTGATACCTACCGTTATAAATGGCATCAAAATTTTGATGGCCAATACTGTGTCCACCATGGATGAATAGGAGAATAATTATTGGACTGTGAAAAAAAAATAAAAGGGATAGAATGAAAAAAAAAGAAAGAAAGAAGATAAATAATTATTGCTAATTTCTAATTATACCTATTGCAAAGGATTTCAAAAAAATAAACAAAAGAAGAAACTTAATTTTGTATTGATGAAAATAAATATTTTCATTTAAATTAAATTAAAGTTAATTTAAACTTTAATATAACCGTTGGTTATGGTGGTGTGATTCAATGGATGGTTTTTTTTTTCTATCTACTTTATTTTGTTGTGTATATAAAAAGTTTTAGAGTTCAATTTGCGGAGAATAAAATAAAAATAAAACGGGATCGAAGGGATCTCCTGATACTTAAATCATATGAACTTAATTAAGCTTATGGATGGACCCAAATACATTATATTATATTAATAATATTGGAAGTATTATTGTTATGATTATGGTGGTATGGATTGTATATATATTAATATTATCAAATAATTAATTAGTAGCTTCTTCTACCCTAATTACAATTATGGCACCATCTCTATGCTACGTTATGCAATGCAAACGTTATTTTTCTCTTTCAAATTTTAAATTCCAAACCCCTCTTTTCCCTAAGGATTGTGGCACTTGATGCTATTGAATTGAAAGTGACTTTCTATTGTGATAAGATTATATTATTATTCAATGTCGAAGGTTCAAGTTTTTTCTCTCTTTTTTCCCCAATATTATACGTATTACTACTTTTGTTTTCCATTTTTATTTTGGATGTGTGGGTGTGTTTTATATTTTATTTTATTTTAGACTCCTATTTTGAAACCAATTATAAGTTTTCAACACGATAAACAACATTACTTGGAATAATTACTAATAAATAATAGTTGAGGGAATGCATTTCGGGTAATTGATTTGTTTTGGGGATACATTTTAAACGGCGTAGACCTTTTGGATTGGTATTTACAGAAATTAGGCTTATTAATGTATGTCAACCTTTTCGTCAATTATGATTTATGAGGTTTCATTTGAACTACTATATATTCAAATTTCAAAGTCATAGACATTCTTAATGGGAAAAAAAATGAGGGGAAAAAAAAGAAAAAAAAACTTAACATGAAACATTGATTTGAAGACTCCCATGGTCAATGAAATGCGAAATAGCCTTTGATTAAGAAAAAAAAAACATTGGATAGAGAAATGAAAATATGAAAGGGAGTCCATTTTCTATGTTATACATTAAAAGTAATTGATATAAAATGAGAGAAAATAAAGTATCTTTTATACTATAAAATATACAAGGAAAATTCTATACAAAAATATAAAACATCATTTCTTAAATAATATATATCCTCTTTATTTTTTCCCTATTATTATTATTATCAATACTACTCTCCCTATTCATTGTAATATATGTAGATAGTAAAAAAAAAAATTGATGATGAGTCACAAACGATAAGAAGAGAGTGGAAATGTGTAAGCATGCATTTAATGCATACAAATAATCATCTTGTGTATACAAATGATATGTTTACAAATTCCCTGACAATAATGTATGAAGGGTATTTTGGTCCAAGAATAATATGGGTTAAACAAGACAGTAGGTAATTGTAGGAATATAATGCTAAATTGATTATGAGAGGTGGAGCTGTAAGTTAGGTTGACATCAATAAGAAATAGGAATAGGCATGCATACTTTTCTCTTTATTTTTCTCTCTCTTCTTATTCTTAAAATAAAAATATGTACATTATTAAATTTTACATAGAGAAATTAGAAATGCATGTATAAAATAATAATTTTTTTTAATAAAATTTCAGAAAATTATTAAGATCCACATATATAATCTATTGACACTCAATTATTTTAAACTATCTATGAATTTTGGAATTTTTTTTTTTGGCATAAATTATTTTGAGATTTTATATTTTTATTATTTATGAACAGATGGGAAAGAGAAAAGAAAAATGAAGAATAAAATTATAATCTGAAAAACATTTAATTACCTAATTTATGGAGATCACTACAACTACAAAGGACCACCCCCAAAGTGTTTGGTCAAAATTATTTCCTGGCGTGCCTTCATCTATTATTGTGGCTGCATATTGATTTGCTATTTTCATGGTTGTTATTTTATAACAAAATATATTATTTCAAATTACATGGTAATAATGAATCAATTATGCTACCAATTTTTAATGAAAATGACATGGATGCAATTACTCAATAATTATCTATCTATTAATATAATTATCATATAAATAAGAAATGTTTGACTCTTATAATTTTAGTGATAAATGTTTAATTTGACTCTCATAATTACTATCATCTACAATCCATATATAAAATAAAAATATAATTGAATGAAATTATAAATTAACAATGTGTAAAAATTAATTTATACAAAATGTGATTGACTAATATTAATTATGGTTAAAAAAACATTTTTATTTTCTTAAAAGAAAGTGGGCATGTCATGATGATCATAACATTTGCCATGCATGCCTTTATCTCTTTTTTTCTCAACAATAACTTGGTAAGGCATGTTACTTGTCTTACAAAACATGTAATTATTTTTTACAAGTTTAATTAGTTGAATATAATTAATGTCCTGTGATCTATTATATTTGCTTATTAGCTGTATAGGACATATACCTTGTAATTTAGAAGTTCTCAACTCATCTAGCAATATAAGATTTGTAGAGAGAGAGAGAGAAGAAGAAGAAGATGCCCTACCCACTTTGCATGCCCACTATTTTGGTATTTTACAGCCTAACAGAAGATACCATACAAAACTGTAATTACTATATATCTCTCCAACCTCTCTTTGTCCCCCTCACATGTTTGTATATATAAATATAAATACATATAATAATTGAGTGTGGCCTTTAGTTAAATAATAAATATAACAAAGAATGTTATATGCATTATTATTTTTTTATTAAAAATGTTTGGTGAAAAATGGAAAAAAAATATATTAAAAAAATTACATATATCATTAAAAAAGAACACCTCTAGTTTTTTTTTTATCAGTGGTATGAATTATAAAAGATGTTAGTGCTAATAATAAAAAGGGTTAATTTTGAAAAAGTAAAAAAGGTAATAAAGTTTTTTTTAATATTATTTTTTTAAATTGTTTTAAATTTATAAATTAAAGATTATCATGATCTCATCATATATTTTCAATCAGCATAAATAATCGTGTAGTCTCAAATTATTCACAAATTTTAAATATGAAAAACAATTAATGTACAAATTTAAAAATTGGTTTTTCTACCAATTTTTAAATATTTTCAAATAAAATAATTTTGGTAAATTGATACATACATATATACAATTTCAACAAAAAAAAAATGTTCCTGAATAGTTAAGGTAAGCATAAATCTGCTATTTGGCATGCTGTGTAATATAATAGATAATTAGAGATTACATGTGATGTCACATAATAATGAAATGCCAATTTGAAGCTTAATATTTTTATTCTGTAATTTTATTTTTGTCGGAGTTGTGTTACGGAAAAGGTTGACTATAGCTATTACATTATATAATATATATTATGTGTATTGAATAAAGCACATTCATCATCAATCCCATTATATTGAAAATGAAGCCAAATACTTAACAATTGGTTTGCCAGTAAAACAATTTCAAGAGAAGCACCGACAAATAATTAAAAGCTCTCAGATATATACAATGTTACCAACCATGCCAATAGACAGAACCAAATTATGCTACTATTAATTTTTTTTATTTGAAAAATAAAAAATTATTTTGCAGAGTTTAAAGTTTAAACCCTATAAATAATATACACTTCATTTATATATCAAATCAATACCTAGAGTTTGGATCACGCACTTAATAATTATGGTGGGGTGTTTAATAGTTAATACATTGTATTTTTTATGTAGACAAAGACTCGAACCTGAATTTAGGGGCGAAAAAAATCTAATCACACATATGATACGATTAATAATATAAAATTTTGAATTCAATATTTGTTTAAGCGAATTTGAATCATTTGCAGTTTTCTTTCGGTCGCCAGTAATTTTTTAAAGGCTAGTCATTATGATATACTTATCACATTATTTTTTTTAATATAAAATAAATTTAAAGATTGTTTATAACAATTAAAGTATTGAGAAGATAATTAAGAAAAAAATGTAATAATATATAAAATAAGATGCATTTTAGATGTTTTATAGTGTATGATAATTTAATTTTTTTAATTATTGGTTTTGATTATAAAATTATTATATATATATAATTATACATTTAATCTCGCATTCAAGTTGGTGATGTAAATTCTACTAGTGCGAGGATAAATTAAACTCATATATATAAGTAGGTTAGCAACTAGGTTAGTCACTTACAACAATGTGAAAAGATTTCTCTTATTATACTTTGCACATATGTGTGAATTAAAAAATGATAACTCTGATTTAACCGAATGATATGATCTAATCAATAACTAATAGATAAGTATGTAAATATAAAATATGTGCAAGTGTTGTTATCATATCATCATGTCACCCATTATAAACAAAAAACTTTATATTAAAAACGGCAGTAACACAAATGGGGGCTGCAACTTGCAACTTTACAAAAAAGGATGATGGACGATGAAAACTTTGAAACGGAATAAATATAAATCAAATAACCTAATTAAGAATAACAGAGAGATTACTATATTAGTGTAGCTTATATAATTGAATAACTAATCTCACCCTCTATATATTAACCTACATGTTTCATCATTTGATTATTATTCATGAGTTTCAATATATTTTTATTCTGTGCATACAATAACTCAATAATTAGCGATGAAACATACCGTGCGAAATTAAGAAAAAAATATATTATTTTGTCTTTTTTTTCTAGCTACAAAACTTATTTTTTCCCTTAATTTTTTTTAAAAAAATAAGAGAGAAAAAGGAAGAAAAGAATATGGCAATGCAAACCGACCCTATGAAGCTCCTGAAAATAGGGGGGAAATTTAGAAAGCGGTTGTCATTAATATTTTTCTTGTTGTTATATGGCCAAAATTAAAAAAAAAAAAAGGAAAAACTAAAGGAAGATAGAAAACGTATAGATATTATATACATACGCATATGTATGTACACATTAAATACGTAACATAAAATGTGGATGTGGGTATGACTTAACAAATACAAGACCCATATGATGAGAAATAAAAAAGAAGGGTTTTATTAATTATTTATTTATTATAATATTTTCATTTTTTTTACATGTAGACAAAAGGTTAACTTCACATGGGGGTGTGGTTGTGCATGTGATGTGAATGTACACTTACATTTTCTGTCTACCATGTGGATTAACCCTTAGATTTTTCTGTCACCAGCTAAGCAATCCACCAAGTTGATTCTTTTTTTTGTCCCCCCTCCCTCCATTTATCTTCCTTTGCTTCCATATCTTACATTCTTATTACCCCCTCTATCAATATCTCTATCACTATAATTCTTATCTAACAATTTAATATTATTCACACACAATTAATATATATAAAATATTTTTGAAGATCAATATATTTGGAAATAGTAAATGAGTTACGGATGATAACTCATATATGCTGTGGGTGATAATATTTTTTAATTTTGAATGATAATTTTTTTTTAATTTTAGTTAATAATTTAATTATTAACTCCCTAAATGCTCTATAATATTAATTTTATAGAATTATCGTAAAAAAAATTATAAAAATAGTTAATTGTTTATTATCATATTCATAAAAATAATTAACTATTTAAATTGATAAATTATTTAATTAAATGATCGTATAATATTCGTTATATTATCGGTGTATTAAAATTAAGCTTTTAAATGTATTAGGGTTTTGCAAATTCACACACATCAGCATACTCTTCATTCATGTTATTTTTTTTTCAAACTATTAATGTATTAGTTTTTATTAATTAACTTTATTTATATTTTCAACAATTAATCGAATAATATACAATGTTGTATTACTTACAATTGCTATGAACTGAAATATTTAACATATATCATCAAATTCTAAAGATGATACTAATTCAACATTTTATGGTACAATTATGCGTAACTTTTTCCTCAAAAGCTTGTGACACTTGCCTTGCCTTGCCTCTTTTCCTTTTTTCTCATAATAATAAGCTTTATAATTAAATCCACAAGTTTAATATTTAATTTAAGTCACTAGTTTTGGTTTTTTTTTTAATCTTTTTTGGGGTGGATGGGGCGCTCTTATCTTTCATTTGATTGATCAATTTATTTATTTTTTCTTCGTCACAAAAATACATTTCACAAGCTACTATGATTATTTTGTATGGAAGGTTCCTTAGTGGAGTGTTCAACCGTGATTATATTCATTATGTTATAACTTTAAGAAAGCTTACTGATTTGCATATAATATATGAGAGGGTATATAGAGTAAATAACTCTAGAGAAAAAAAAAAAAGAGTTAGTGGAGTGTAAATTAGAAGCAATCATAACCATGTGCAAAAGATTTGATATTTAATAACAATATGCTTATATGCTTATTATTACATCTCTCACTTATAAGCTACCGTAAAAATTAAATAAATAAATAAAAATAAAAATTTTAAAAAAATATTCCTTTCAAGTTATGTATGTACCGTAGATTCATTGGAACATGAAAGCATGTGCACACATACACACCATAAGGTAAATAAACAAAAAATAATACACCCTAGCAATCCCAAGGCTATAGTTCTTTTCTATCATTATTATCATTTATAGGTGATTTAACATATGCTAAACTATAACAACCACAATTACCAAAGCTATGTACTTATCAAATCCCACATTGCCATTTTGCCAACCCTAATTTTTCAAGATTCAATTAGAACCACATTTGTTTTAATCAAAATTAGAACCACATTTATATAAAGATGGGCACTATAAATGGGCCCCAATGTGGGCCCTAATAAGAAAGGAATACACTAAACAAGCCCATATTGAGAAGGTGGAGAGCCCATGTTACTCATAAAGAAAAATTTACAATTGAGAAACCATGCAAAACAATATATTTTGTAACATAAAATTATATATTTTACAAATTAAAATTGAATTGGTTATTAAATCGGTAAAATTAGAAATTTAAAATTTTTAAAAATTAACTGAAATTCTATACACACAAAATAATATATTTTTCAAAAAATATTTGAAAATATTAGTTTTAAACGAATTTGCCAATAAAAAATGAGACCATCTAAAGTGTAGTTTGATTTTTAAAACCATGCACACTCCCTTTATTATGTCTACTTCTTGGCTTTATTATTATTATAATATTATTAGTTTCAAATAATAATTAAATTATATATACTGAGTTGCCCCCACCACCTTTTTTTTAATTTTAATTTTCACTTATATCTATTTCGGTGATGTAAACTCAAAGGGATAATTGGATAAGCATATTGGTGGCATTGGCAAATATCAATGGACTCTACTACTACTAAGTTATTATTGTTTCAAAACTCACTTTCTATCTTATTTATCATGTCCAAGAGAGAGGACCACAAAGGCAAAAATAGACCATCAATGTCAGCGCCAAAAACAGATAGATAAAGATGAATTCATTTAAACTTTTAATTAGGCATGGAAATAGACCAGGCTTCGATCTAAACAGGTCAGGCCTGAATCATATGTATTGAACTTATACTTGACTTATTATTTGTTAAGGATTTTATATTTTATCTAACATGGTCTGTTCGAAAAGTCTGATCTGACCTGAAACCTAATTAAAAGCCTAATAAAAAATAAATTAAAAATGTTAATAAAAATAATAAAAATTTATAACTACAAATAAATAAAATTTTACAACATAAAAAAAATACTTATGTCATGAACTTTATAAATATATTTATTTATTAGTTATAAATATTAATGATTTTTCAGTAGGTTAGAATATTAAAAAAATAATTTTATTGATTGATTATATGTCTTATTAATTTATTTTAAATTTAATAAAATTATTTTTTAAATAATAAAAAAAAATTATTATAAAATAATATATATAAATAGACGGCTTGTTAGACTTTGTAGACTTTACAAAGAGCTTAAACTTGACCTTTTTAAATAAAAAGACTTTTATAAAAACTCAAAATTAATTTATTAAATAGACTTGGCTTGTATTAGACCTAATTAGGCTAGGTTTAAGGTCCGTGATAGGCCACGTAAGCTGGGGCATCCCTACTTTTAATAAAAGCATTGATGAGCTCACAGTGAGGGTAAAATGTAAAAAGAGCCTTAGAAGAAGAAAAAAAAAAAAACATTAAAGGTTGGAATTAAAGTTGAAATAAAAGATAAATAAAAAGCAACAAAAGATGTCACTGTTGTTAAGCCACGTGTTACTTTAGTGCCGTCATACCTATATGTTTTTCATTTATGGTAATTTAAATTTAGGTGCATACTATGGTGAAAAACATAATAATAAAAAAATAAAAATTTTATTTAATAAATGGTTGGATTTTAATCATATAAAATATTTTATTATATTTTTTATTAACTTTTAAAACAAAAATAATGCAACTCTTCATCCTATGCATGGTAATACCTCTTCATTATAAAATTGTCCTTAAATTTTTTGTACACTTTTTTTTTAATATGCCAAAAAAAAATAATTTTTTTAATATACAAAAATAAAATTTTAATATGTCACCAAGAAAATGATTTTTTTAATATATAAAATAAAAAATAAACATTTAATTCGGTCTTAAACATTTTCAATTTGGACTGCTTTTAATAATCCAAAAATTTCAATTCGATTTTCAATTATTTAAAAATTGTAACAAGTAGGTCCTCAGAATTTATTGCGAAGTTGGAATTTAAAATTGATAAACTGATTTTAAAGATCTATTTATTCTAATTTTTAAATGGCTGATAGTTGAATTGAAAATTTTAAATTATTAAAAGTGATATTATCCCAATTAAAAATAATCTATGATTTGAGTAGTTATTTAAGATTTAGGAAGAAAAGAAAGAAGATGGTGCGTTTTCACAGGGTGGAAATTGTCTTCATATGGAGGCTTCATTGATTCCGATTACCTGGCGTCAGTCACATTAATATATCAATCAACATGCATTCCACAAAGTTTAAATTCCATTTTTAGGAAAAAAAAAAGAACAATTCGGTGGACACTATATGTGGCGATTTTAGCTTCTGAAGAAAATGAAGCCAAAAAAAAAATAAATAAATAAAAGAAAAGGTATATTCATTAGCTTAAGTTTAGAATATGAGCAAACGTTTTAGTTAATAGTTAGAGGGATAAAATTTTATTATTTATTAGTATATCAATGGGTTTGTTTATAAATATATTTTATGTGTACTGCTTTCGGCTTTGCATTGGTTTTATTGAATGGAAGTGGTGCCTATAAAATTGTTAAATATTTTCTTTTATAATATATTTTGACTTGATAAACTAATAATTAATCATCAGAACTCTTTTTAAGAATTTATTATTACTAATAAATTACTATATACCAAATTCTTAACACTTATTTAAATTAAGTATTTAACTAACCCAAATTGACTTATATATCCAATTGTTAAATATGTATTGATAAGAAATTAAAGCAATGAGGAAAATCAATTGATTATCGATCAATTCTAAGAAAGGAAAATTAATGTGAATATGGTATGCGAAATTGCAAATACTTATATTCATGTATATATGCATGACTTTTAATTATAATAAAAATTTAAATAGATAAAGATAGTTATTTTAATTAAGCACCACCATAATCATTCATATGGGTATGTGTTTTAACTTATAAAGCATCTTCTGGTAGATAACTTTAATTTTATATCAACTGTTCATATAAACAAATTAGATAGCATCGCTGAAACATTTTTTTTTTTATATATATATTTACAATGCATTAAAATTACATTATATTGCTATAAACTTTAATGAAAGAACTTAAACAATTTAGGTTAGTTGATTTTAGGATAATGCTAAAACGACCTAAGTACCTTTTTTAAGTGGCCTAAGTTTTGTTCCTATGACTAGCTAGGCACTAATTTACTTTTCAAAGAGAAAGAACATTCACAATTTTTTAAAATTATTTATTTATTTATTTGGGTTGAAATCAAGTGTACTTTAGTTTGGAACAGTTTCAGTTCTGTTGCTAAAGAAAAACAACACCTAACAATGAAGAATGAAGAATCAATGATTGGTGTAATAATATATAAATCTATTGAACTCAATTTTAAGTAAATTAGTCAACCTTATGAATCCGAGTTCATACTTAGAACTTGGAAGTGGTTTCAAATTTTCAATGCTATATGTATCTAACAATAATTGATGCAGTGGAACAAAGTCTTAAAAGGTGAGTTTAATAACTAAAAGTTATTATATTTAGAAACAATTCAATTAACTTTTTTTTCAAGTAGTATCAGTTAATTCTTAGTTAAATTATATTTTTATCTTAAATTTTAAATTCTAAATCTTATTCTTCAACTCTTAAATTACAAAATTCAAATCCTAAATTTTCAAAAAATAGAGTTTTTACACCTTTAAAAATAAGAGTAAAATACCAACGAGGCCCCTGATAATGACGTTAAAAATCAAGGAGGCCCCTAATAAAAAAAGACCCTCAATTCGGCCCCTAGAGTTAATTTCCGTTTACTAAGTTAGCCCTTCTATCAATGACATGATTCAAAGGTTAACGGAGTTAGCACACGTGGCATGTAAACGGGGATGACATGGATGTTAAGTGACAACATGTACAAACGGACTCAACCCGGCCCCTGATAAAAATAAATTTCATCTTCCTCTTTCTTACACAAACCTCTATTCTTCTATGCAATTATGCCAAACCCTAATCCTTTTCATTCAATAATTCATTGACGAAGCTTGACCAAAAAAGAAAGTGGTGGTGATGAACAAAAATGAAATCTTTTTCATTCTAAAATTTATTGTTGAAGCTTGATAAAAAATGGAAGTGATGGTGATGAACAAAAATGAAAAAGAGGGAATAAGGTGAAAGAAGATGAACAAATGGAAGAGAGGAACAAAAGGAAAAGAATAAACTATTTTCTAAAAAAAGGGACTTGAAGTAATTAGGGTTCATTAATGGAGGAAAAAAGATGAAGATCAATGTTAAAAAAAATTATCAGGGGCTGGGTGAAAGGAAGAAGATGACGAAATTATCAGGGGCTTGAGAAAAGGAAGAAGATGAGGAAATTATCAGGGGCTGGATGGAAGGAAGAAGATGGAGATCATTTTTCAAAAAATTATCAAGGCCGGGTAGTCTATCCAACATGTCACTTAACGGACAAATCATTACTTAACGTGCCACATGTATGCTCCGCTAATCCAATATTAATGGAAGTGCTAAGTTGTCAAACGTTCATAAAAATCAAGGGCCGGGATGAGTATTTTTTTTAACAAGGACCTCGTGATTTATATTGTATTTTATGAGGGGCGGGTTGGGTGCGCACTCTAGAAACAGTTTCTCCATATTTATTCGTTAAAAAATAGGATTATGTTATTTGCATATCAAGATCAATCGTCAAAATAAATCATTAGTATATAATACATATTAAAATATAAAATATATATTAAAAATAATAAAATTACATATATATTTATATATAAATATACGGTAACTAATTTTAATGTGTAAATAAAATTACAATAGAAAATAACCTCATAATTAACTAATAAAGCATGCAAAATAAAAAAGGTGTTTATTGAAAGTTAAAAGCGTGAATCTCATCCTACAAGTAGGAACATGATTGGTAATGATTTCAAGCATCATTGATTGAATTGAATTGAATTATGCTTTATTTTCCTGCCACAATGTAGCAACATTATTTTCACGCACCTTATTAGAGTCTTAAGACCTAATAACCAAAGATAACAACAAAAACAAGTGACTGTGACAACCAAACTTTTAAAATGACAGCATTTTTCTTGGTACTCAATTTGGTAAAAACCACTTTCTAATTCCATATACCAACCCTACCCTATAAGAAAAGACAAAATGTATTTTGGTGCCACCTTATTAGAGAAATATTTCCATAATAACGTATGCTCTAAAAGTATTTATATAATATGTTATTTTTATCATTTATATAATTTTAAATTAAAGTCATCATATTTACATTCTCGAGTTCTTTCATAATTACATTATAAAGAATATTAGATGACCAACATTTTTCCATTATATTTGTATTATATTTGAATAAGCATTAGTATTAATCTTCTAATATTGTAAATATTTTTAAAACACATCAAATGTGGTATAATATAAGACTAAGAACCTGCAGATAATTCTTCTCCTTTTTTTTCTGTGGACAAGTTGTCCTTTTCTTTTGACTTAAAATTTCTTTTGGGCTGGCTTCGACTTGAATAATATCCTTTTTTGGGAAGTGGACTTTAATAATTGAATTTTTTTTTGGACACTGAATAATTGAAGTTAAACCTTTTGAAAACAATATTGACAAATTGAACAGAAGCCCATATTTGATACATTCATAAAAAAAAACTAACACTTAAAAATTAAACTAGTTCCTTGAGCCCAGACCCAAAAAAAAAAAAACTAGTTCCTTGAGACCCTATCCAAAAATCCAAATTATACCTTAACTCATTCTCTTGTTTATGATTGATTAAAATTTAGCTGCTTCATATGTAAATTAAACTTGCTTAAAATATTATGTGATTTCCAAACTCTTATGAATTTCATTGTGGAACATGTTAGGGTTTGAATTTTTTATATATATTAAACTTCGATATTATTTTTAAGTATGTTAAAACATTAATGAAGGTTGGATGAGACATTTGATTTATTCTTTTTTTCTTTAAAGTAAAGATTTTATATGTACTGTATCCGTATGTATAAAATAATTTTACATAAACAATTAATTATATATTATTATATTAGTAAAAATAATCGATATCAAACTTATTACTTAAAAGGTAGTCTAAAACATATGAATTTTACTAGATGATTTTATAAAATATTTGCATTATTAATATATCAAAACTAAACTCAAACAAATTCTCAATGCTTATAATTGCCATTGGTTAACGAAAAAAGATCATTGACAATTACATCAAAAAACAATGAGGTCTCTAAAAAAAAAACACCCTTCTCAATTTTGTCTTTCATTCTGAAAACTTTTCGACCTTTATTTTATCACATTACGAGAAGCAAAAAAAATCTCACGAGATAAAAGAATATAAGCCAAAAAATCCCACAAATAAATAAAGAATAAAAGCCGAGTTGGATATTCACTGCTTTTTTTTTGGGTAAAATTTCACTCCTTATTAATTACTAAGACAAAAGATAATCAATAAAAGCAAAAAAAAAAGGCACAAGGCAAAAATGCACGATTGTTTGTAGATTGGGCCATGGGAAATGGGCCGAGACCATAAGAGAGGCCCATGAAAATTCAGAATGGTAATGGTCCTAGCCTCCTAGCTCGCTCCATTGACTGTGTCTGTGTGTGTTCGATTCTAGAGAGAGAGAGAGAGAGAGAGAGAGAGAGAGAGAGAGGAATGGCTGCTGCAGAAGAAGAAAGCGCGGTGAAGGAGCCTTTGGATCTGATAAGGCTCAGCCTCGACGAGCGCATCTATGTCAAGCTCCGTTCCGACCGTGAACTTCGCGGCAAACTTCATGTATCTTCGCAAACCCTAATTCCCTTCAAATCTACCTTCTTTACGATTTTAATTTCGTAGCATTTTGGTTTGCCTTCGCTGCATATCGTTCTTTTACTAAAGGGGAACTTTTTAGGGTTTTAAGATAGTCATGAAAATTTTCAAATAATTCTTAGTAGGATCAAGTTTGGATCTTGTTGACGTTCTCTAACATGGATTTTCAGGCTTACGATCAGCATCTTAATATGATCCTTGGTGATGTTGAAGAAATTGTTACTACTGTCGAAATTGATGATGA
>JASCZI010211571.1:25374-37061 GCA_036250425.1 Stylosanthes scabra
ATACGAAGAAATTGTGAGGGTAAGTAAGAACTTTGATTGAACTGTGCATCATTACTGGAAAATTTGATTGAATAGATACTGCTGTTTAGGAAGAATTTTTTTAAGTTTAGCTTTATCTTCAGCTAGAATTTTTGAAGTTTAACTTTATTTGAGTGAAGTTTAGTTGAAAATCATTAACAAGCCCAATTCTTATCATTGGGCATGGCATTTTCAAAAAGGGTTATGCTAGGTGTACATCAAAATCAGCCACTAAAATCTCGGCTACTGGTGTATAATACACATTGAAATACAAAATACACACTAAAAATGAATTAAAAACACTACATGTATTTTGTATTTGATTGTGAATTGTACATGGGGCTGATTTTGGTCTGCAAATAGAATTCTTGTTTCAAAAAAATTGGAATACAGAAATGTTATCAATTTGTGTAAAGCCACATTTATTTTGAATCAGCCGAAGGAATGCCATTTGGAATTTTGTTCATATGTCTAGGGAATGCATCATTTCATTTCTACATTAGCAAACTAATGCATGTTTAATTTATTATTATTATGTGGAATATGCTTTCCTCTGAATGTGTTTTGTCTTTGATTCTGATTTCAGACGACAAGGCGTACTGTCCCTTTCTTGTTTGTTAGAGGAGATGGAGTGATACTGGTTTCGCCGCCGCTGAGGACTGCATAACAGTTAACATGGATGCAAACTTTGTGATCATTTTAATGAAGATTGTCACTCTTGCTGAGAAAATGTATTAGCTTATTAAGATAGCGGTTATGATTAGATTAGTCCCTTAATTGGTTTGCTAGTGATTCATGTACATGACTAGACTTTTTGTGGCAGTGCAGGATCATCATCACCTTGTTTAGTCTCACTCCTTTCTTTCCTTTTACTTTTGTCTAACATGTGTGCCTGTAAGGTATTTAAGCAAAATTTGAAAGAATTGATTCCATTATGAGAGAAACTAGTATGTTTTTATGCTATAGGATTAAAACTATGATAAGGAGCTAAAAGAAAAGGATGCAGTTATCCTTCCTTCATTAGTATTCATGTAATCTCAATCTATTTATTCTTTGTACACAAGTAGTTCTATGATGGCAATCTTCCTTAAGATGCATAGATTGAGTGCATGGTAAAGGACACTTTTTAGAGTGATTCCTACTTGGCCTCAGCAGCATAAAGAGCTTTGATTTCCTCAACATCATCATAACTGCCGAGGAATATAGGAGATCGTTCATGCAACTTCTTAGGAATCAAATCCAGTGCCTGTTAACATACATAGCCAATTTGTAACTTCTTTGCCAATAATGTCTTCACCAAAAAAAAAAAAAAAACAACTTAGAAGTTAGCAATTACCCGTTGCTTGCCAGTAAATGCTTGTCCTCCTGCTTGTTCCATCAGAAATGACATTGGAAATACCTCGTATAGTACACTAGACATAAAACAAGCTAAATTAAGGTTCTTTCTTCTTTTTTAACTTTGGCTCCATAGATATAAGAAAAGTAACAATACGAGGTTATGCAGAGCTACACATACCGAAGCTTCCCATTTGGGCTCTTTTTATCAGCAGGGTACAAAAAGATACCACCGTATAGCAATGTTCGATGAACGTCAGCTACCATGCTGGTAATGAATGCGAGAAAAGGAGATGGTGAAACTTATTATAATGAAATGAATCTCTAGAATTTGATCAAGTTATTCAGTGGTAAGTGGTGTGGCAATGAATAATCACACACATAAATCATATATGTTGAGAAACCATGATACCTTCCAATATATCTTAGAGACTTTGGCGATGAACCGTCTTTGGGGAACTTGCATCTCTCCACATAACTTGAAGAAAAAAATGATTTACAATACTGTCAAAGAAAAATTGCAGTATAGTTTTGGAAAACATTTACTATTTAAGATTACAGATTTCAAACATACGAGGCAGTAGGACCATCCCAGTTCATGGCATTTCCTTCATTCACTGAATAAATCTTGCCTTTCTTTGGGATCTGCAGAGTAATACATTGATCAAAGAATGTATCAAAAAGTAACCCCAACAGATAAAGGATCCATAAATGAGCAGAGATTGTGGTACCTTGATGTCAGGGTGAGTTAGTATGAACTCACCAAGTGATGGGTCAAGTGTGAAACCATTAACACCTTTACCAGTGGTTAACACAAACTGCAAAAATCAAAACCATCATCATATATATCTCAAATTTTAGAATAATCAAAGAGTTGTTTAATTAACTATGAATTAAGTAGGTGTATAATGATACCGTGCAAGAGCTTCCATACATACAATAACCAGCTGCCAACATGTTCTTGCCAGATTGCAAAACATCTTCTAGTGTTGGTTCATTCACATCTTTCACCATATAAATCCCAAATATCTGCATCAACAAACACAAAGTTGACCACCACCTTATAAAAGTAATATAAAATTTTTAATTATTTATTCTTCATTCGAATAATAATCCAACTTATCTGGTTTTTTTGAGACGTTGACTTCATAAATGAAAATCTATTTGTCCCAAATCTATAGGATAAGATCAGAATTATTTGACACCTTATTATATGCTAACAAGTGCTAAACCATTTAGACAACAAAATTTGAAACATGATAAAAAAAATTATCTTAAAACAGTCTAAAATTATCATATCTTACATTCCTCTTCCTTACTGCTAAAATAATTGGTTAATATTAAATATAATCAAAAATTCTATTTGTACATCAAAATCAGCCACGTATAATATTTACTGAAATACAAAATACATATATAGTTTTATATATTTCGTATTTCAGTGTGTATTCTACATTGATAACTGATTTTACACCTAACATATCTCCAATATAATAAATGTGAAATTACGATATTACATATATGAAATTGTAGATATTAAATTAAATAAGATATTACAAAATTTAGTATATTAATCAATTATTGCAGAATTGCAGGAAAGAAAGGAAGATGATAGTTACGGTGCCAATAGAAACGCCACAATCAATGTTAGAAGAACCATCCAAAGGATCAAAAACGACGCAGTACTTTCCACGCAAAGAAGCCTCCACGAAAGTTGCTTCCTCGTCTTCTTCTGAAACCAATATGCTCTGTTCAAGAAGAAACAATAATAATTGATGAGCAGAGCAGAGAAGCAAATAAATAATAAATAATCAAATCAAATCCACATGAATGAATGAATGAATGAATCAACGGTTAATTCTTACAGTTCGGCCACTGCTAATCAAGGCCTTGATGAAGACTTCATTGGAAAGCACATCCAGTTTCTTCTGCTCTTCACCCTATCGTGTGTTCAAAGTTCAAACCACCAAAACCGCATAAATGAAATTCAAATTCAAATTCAAATGAAATGCAAAGTTAAATCCAGCAAGATTTATATATATAATTGCCTGAACGTTAGTCTCTCCAGCAAGTCCAATGAGTTTGGCGAGACCAGCCTGAAATGAAATAAGAATGAAATTACATGAAATGAAAGTGAATTAGGAAATTAATTAAGATGAAGAGAATTAAGTAATGAAGGTACCTTGTTAACAGAGGAGCAGACGAACTTGCAACCAAGAACAATGTGATTGAGTAAGATGGTGAAGTCACCGCGCGATTCAGGGTGCTTTGACTGCTCGTTGAGGACGAAGCGTGTTATTGTCATGAGATCCGTACGCTGTGCATCTGCGATGTGGTCCATTCTCTTTGGTTTCTTGAAGCTTAGTGAGATTTTGATTTTGATGGTGCGGTTTTTGGAGTGAAGGGAATTGAAATTCAACGAAGAAGAGAAGGGGGAAGGAGGGTGGGTTTATCTAATTGATGCCAACTGTTGACACGTGGCATCACGCACTAAATTGCATGATTCCTTTTTTGGTGCCCGTGCCACCGTCAGCACTCTGTCATGCTCCCATTCGTTAATCCTTATCATATTCATATTCCATAATCCGATCTTTTTGGTGAAGATAAAATAATCGCTGTTGAGCATTGACGTGTGAAATAGGTGTAAAATATAATAGAAGAAGCTGCTTTTGATTAATATAAAGAGTTGTGTTCTCAATAAAATTATTTTACTATTATAAGTCATTGAAAAGTTGTAATGTTAGATAATTTTCTATTGTAAAATTTCACATGACCTAAATGTTTTATTAGTCTTTTTTATGTATTAGATGACCACTGCGAATTTCTCTTTACCGGCGGCACCTTAAAGAATGGTGATCTCTTAATAACCGCCACAGAATTAGCAGCGGTTTCAATTGTTACAAAATGCTTAAAAGAACTGTGCTATTTTCCGTTTTGTTGCTGAGTATGTATTATATACAGTATATTTTCTTTTTAGAAAATCATATACGTACAAACACTAGATTATTTGAAATATAAGAGCAACGTACGTACGTTCGTTATATATTTTTATTTTATTTTATTTTATTTTAAAGAGCAACAAGGTCATTGTTAACCAGATTCCGCAGATATCTAGTCAATTATCAATTATGAATTAATGTATAGAAGCAATGGAGCGAGCGAATAGCGACACATAACATAACTGACATGCTCATGTTACACAAATTTATATTGCACTTCAGACTTAATTAGGAGGATCAAAAGAATTAATTAAGCTGAAGTAGTATATGTGTCACATCTTCTAAAAGTGATGAATAAGACTTAAGAGGAGATAAAGGGAGTAGTCAAATACATGGCTCAAAAATAAAGAGGAACTAATCCATTAAAATATTAAGAGGAAAAACAAAAATCACACTATATATTTGATGATGAAGTTCTTTTCTATACAAATCCAGACATGATCCCTGTAAATATTCTCCTCCTCTCACACATAAATCCATATATGCATACGTCGTTTTTATTATATATGACTTTGGTATCTCCAAATTTATTGTGTCATTTACTGCATCTGCATGCATGACAGATAGCTATGAAGGTTCTCTTCCATCCCCTTGTCCCCTTGGGGTAATAATAATGTTAATATTAATATTATTGTAGATTATAGATCTCTAATAATGATCGCTCAGTAATAAGAAAGCATTAAAGCTCCTTACCGATATGTAAATTATTGTAAAACTATAGAGTGCTAACAATGTGATGGGTGCTACAAATTAAAAATACTAATTTTGTTGGTTTCATTATTATTATTCAATTCATCATGAAGAGAGGTGCAAGGAAGATAGGTACCAATAACTCATTTCCCTTCTTGAATAATGTTCCCAAAACCAGCTATACATATGCATGCATTCATGATGATCTACTGTGCTGTCGTGTGAGACGTATCAAAAGAAACCTAAGACATTGCTTGCCCAATTTGACAAGTGCTCCCAAAAGCAACTACCTCCATATATCACTAGTATGTAGTTGAAATGAAAATTTTATATAAAATCAGAAGCAGTAATTAAAGATGTGAAATATAAAATTGCATAATCTAATAAATTAACTGATTTGTTTAAAGTTATAATATTATATAATTCTAAGGGTTAAATTAAAATTTTTTTACCCATACATATTCATGATCCTCCATATATGAATATGACGTAATGTTGCCAATGAGTTGTAGTTCAAATAACATATGCCCCTTTTCCTATTAGAGATCTCGGATCTGAGCCTTTTTCCCAACATATCTTTAATAAAAAAGAAAAAAAAAACATGATGTAATGTTGTGTGCTATTTGTGTATGTTCTCATTTTTTTACCTAAAGACAATGTTCATTTTAGCCTTTACAATAAAATGGTAAATGATGCCAAATTGGCAGTTTATGTATGTATTTAATTAGAGTAATGATAAGTAATTAGGTCAACAATCATTTAATAGGAAGGAAACAAAACAAATAAAAATTTTGCGAAAATTAATTATTTAAGTAGCAAAAGAATGATCATCCGAAATAATAGAAAATAAATAATTTAAATAATAAGAAATAAATTATTAGAAATAAAAAATAAATAATTTAAAATAATGATATTAGTTCGACGATAATGAATAAAATTATTGTCTTGTTGTTGATTAAAAAATATTAACATTTAATTATAGTCAATATGATGCATGTGATTAGAAAATATTGCTAAAGTAACTATATATATATATATTTTACATTATTTAATTTAATATTTGTAATTATATGTTTATAATAATTAAAATTACTCAATTATGAATGATAATTAATAAATATAAAATACGGTAAAATATATTTTTTGTTTCTGAAGTTTACTAAAAATTTTAAAAGTATCTCTAGGTTTCGTTTTGTTTCATTTTTGTTCCCAGAATTTTCGATTTGTATCAAATATATTTTTGGTGGCTAAATTTTCAAGAATTTTAGCATAAATTCATTAATAATAACATAACATTATGCTTAACTTGTTTGTGTTAAAAATTATTTTTATGAAATTATTGTTAAATTAGTCTTGAATTTCTTAAAAAAATTAATTGTTAGGGATATACTTGATTCAAATTGAAAACTTCATAGACAAAATTGAAACAAAATAAAATTTAAGGGTATTTTTGAAACTTTTAACAAACTTCAGAGACAAAAAGTATACTTTATCCTGCGGAATAAAAAAATTTAGATTACCTTAAATTGATTTTTATACTAATTCAAAATTGATTCATGTAACAATTAATATCCACCCAATTTTGAATTTTTGATACTATTAAATTTTATCATACCGTTTTAAAAATCATATTAAAGATGTCAACAAAACATTAATTAACCATAGGATGAGATAAATTTTGGTGTCTAAACGCAAAAAACGAGGAAGATATTTTTTTTCTTCTAAAATTATAGTAAATATTTAAATTAATTAAAAAATTTTTGAGTTAATTCCTTTTACTTTTTAGCACTAATTTTGTAAATTCAAATTTTAAGTCAGATAAGATAGCTTTACGTTATGGGATAGCCAAAATTACTTTTTTTTTTCAAATACGCTTTTTAAGAAATTATTTAAATTCATAAATTTCAATATATATTTTCTAATCTATATATGGAAAACAGAATCCTGAAACGCTTCTGTATTAATGGGAAGAATCCATAATCTGGTTGTAGCACACAACATACAAATTCTGCAAAAATCAAACCAGCCACAGCAAATTCCCCAAACTACCCTCACCTTCTTCCCTAATTCACCCAATTCACTGCCACTGCACTTTCCCCTTAAGCTCAGGGCTACATAGTCAATTCACATCCAACTTCCTCTACAAAAAAACCAACTCTGCGGATTATTCTCCACAGCGACATCGTTTCAACCAGCATTTAGCTCCTCGCCACCGGCCACCGGTTCCGCCGGGAACCGCGCCTCACAATTCGATTTCCGTAATTGGCCTTTCCCTGGGATTTCAATTTCGATTACACAAACCCTGAAAAAGCGAAAAACCTTCGATTTCGATCGTTAGGGTTTTTCGTTCGATTTGGGAATTTTTTTTGAGGATTTAATGGCGGATCGCGAGGAAGAGGATTTGCAAATGGCGATTCGGATGAGCATGCAGCAGCACTCGCCGCCAGAGCCGAAACGGAGCAAGCCGAGGGACGCCGTCGCGGGGGCCGTATCGGGCTTGCCGGAGGAGTCGCCAGAGGCAAAGAGCCGACGGATGCAGAGAGAGCTCATGGCCGCGGCCGCTGAGAAGCGGATGATGGCGATGGCTGCGACGTCGACGGCGACGGCGAATAAGAGCGATTTGCTGACTACAAAGGCAGCGGGTAAAGGCGGGAAGGGCGGCGGTGATGTTGTGTTGACAGAGGAAAAGGGGAAAGCGGTGCGTTCGGAAGGTGGAAGTGAGAGGTTGATGAGCAAGGAGCTGTCTGCGGAAGAAGCGAATGAGTTGTTTGGTATTGTGTTTGGGAGTGAGGTCTCAAAGGGGATTCTAGCGCAATGGTGCAATCAGGGAATAAGGTATTCTGATGGCTAAATTCTATTCATTTTCTGTGGTGAATTCTTTGTTGTTGATAATATTTATTCACATGTTCCTCAAATATGAATTGATTTAAATTTTAATGTTATTTCATGAATGAAGTTCTTAATTATTTTGCAATGGTGAGGAGAGGTTGAATAATTGAAGGACTCATACTTGTGCTTAATTTTAATTTTGTTCTATGTTGACCAATCTGTATATCTAAAGTTCCAAATATATCACTTTAGTTGACAATTGTGTGAGGAAGTTATTTTGAGATGGTTGTTTGGTTTATGAAAGCTTGATGTTTAGATGTATCATATCATCAGTTGCATGTGGTTTTACTTAATTTGACAAAATGGAAAGGATAATCTTGTTCCCTTTGTTTGTGAAATTTCATGGAAGAAGGGTAAATGGAACTAGTCTGTTCTTTAAGGTGTCAATGAAGAAAAGTGAAGGGGAATTTATTTATGCCACTTTATAGTTTCACCCTTTTTTGGTCTTGTGTGAGACAAAATACAAATGAAGCTTACTGGAAAAACCAAAAAGGAGAAGCTTCAAAATGATATAAGTTTAAAATAGCCTCATCATGATTTTCCAACCAAATTCACCCAAGCTCAACATGAACTAATGATTGCAAAAGGATCTTTGCATTTTTGCAAGAGCCAAAACTTCTTTCTTAATCAATAGTTGTTTGCATGCATGTTATCGCCTTGTGGAGCATTGCTTATGAAAACAAAAATGTATCTAGGTGGTACATAGATGCCACCATTGTGCAGATAGAGAAACATCACATGAATGCAACTAATTTGTCCATGGTGTATAATTTATCAGTAGATTACTTTCTTCACTCTCTAAAAAACTATACCATGCATGTCGTCCTTTTCTAGAAGGATTTTGAATTCTTTCTTTCATGTAGCTTTAAATTATAATATGGATTTGCCTACTTCTTAATGGCATTACCATGTGAACTTTCCTATAGGTTTAGCTCTGATCCAGAAACATCAATGGGACTAGTGCAGCATGAAGGTGGGCCATGTGGCGTTTTGGCAGCTATACAAGTAATGGTCCCCATTTTTAGTTCTATTTTGGAACCTGTAGAATTCTGTTTGGAATTGTTCTATTTCGTTTTGACATCCAGTTTCGTCTATTGAAAGCTTAGTCTTACTTAATATCTGGTGCTAAAAACATCAGTTGTGTGTGTGTGTGTTTATCGCCATTCCCCAGAAATTGTAATATGTAATACCCCAAATATCACAATGGGTAACATTCTCGGATAATAAGTTTGATGATTGGTAACTCTAGATCATGATGGGTACTGCTGCTTCTATTGTTCTCATTTTGTTTATGCCCTGCTTTGCTCATTTCCTGTTTATTGAGCTTTTATCAAAATCATCCAATCAATAAATTAATTTCATTTTTATTTTGCTTGCCTCTGTTTGAGTACGTATTGAGATGTGCTAATGTGCATTTTTTTTTCCTTTCCTTTTCATTTGTTTCTTCTACTGATACTCATAATTTCTGGAAGCATTTTCTTGTGTTAATGTTGCATGCTTTTCCTTTTAATTTTGCAGGCATTTGCGCTCAAATACATTCTTTTCTTTCGTAATGAGTTGAAAGATGCATTATTCATGCCACAGAACCGGAGCTTGAGGTCGTCATCTTCTAAAAGTCAATCTGTTCCATCAAATGTTTTTTCTTCACTTACTGAAGATGTAAAAGTAAGGTGATTAACTTATTCCTGATCAGTTTAACTAGGTAAATGGATTAATTATAGAGCTCTAGTTCTTTTGCTTTGAACTAAATATATCTACTTGTACTATATATAATCGGGATATGGGGGAGGTTTGGTTCTGCCATCTTAATGAACCTTATATTTGTTACTATGATGTACATTTAATAAATGAAATGGTGGATTAATAGACACATTAATGCCTAACTGTGTATTGATAATTTGATACACTAGTCTTTCAATAATGCTGATTTCTTTAATTTGGATCATGGCCATGTTGCTCATTATTATGCCGTTGATTCAATTAGATTCCTTTTGTTTCTTTGACATAATTAGATATCTTTTGGTAACTTTTTTAATTGTCTATAATTTATATTGCTTTTTAGTTTTTAATGTTGTCAGGTATACCCTTTAATGGTAACACGATCTTTCTTCATGAATTGTTTTAATAATTCTTTAATGTTTTATTGACAGTGCCCTTGTAAGAAGCATGAGTGAAATATTATTTATGTGTGGAAATAATGGAAGGGCTGTAGTTGCAACTCTGAGCATTCTAGGGAGTGACATTCAACATTCTGAAAATCTTTCAAGGGATGAGGTAGCTTGAATTTTTTATACTTATTGGTGTTGAAACATCATGTTGCAACAGTGTTCTGCAGTTCTGCGCTTCAATATTCTTATTGCTAAGTCAGGTCATGTTCAATGAATAGGTAATATCAAAAGCACTTGAAGGTCTTTCCATAGAATCCGGCTTGGATCTGCAAAAAGTTCTTCGAGTTGAAACATACACGTCTCAAGCAAATGCATTGAAGAGACTTGAAGCAATGATTCCATCATTCCAAAGCCGAATGGGGGCATTGCTTTTTCTGATTTCTGCTTTACTTTCCCGAGGACTGGTATGTTCTTTTAGCTGCAGTTGCGTCTTAAAAATTCCATGACTTGCTAATTGTAATGTTGAATGGGATCGTAATTAAAATCTCTGAACATTCAAAGCTATGCATAGGAAGTCTTCATGCTTAAATAATCTTTCTTTTTATTTTCATTTGGAGTTTCAAAAAGAAAAAGGGATGAACATACAATTCTTACGGAATTGGGGAATATGGTGGCCAATTAAGTTGATTAAATGCCATTGAATAATAACTGTGAAGTTGCATTTGTTATTATTTTTAAATTTGTACTAGTTAAAACTTGCAATATATTCCTTTCATGTAGGATTTGGTTCAAAGTGACAGGGATGATCCTAGCCTACCTCTCGTTACTGCTCCTTTTGGGCATGCGTCGCAGGTATTTATAGACAGACAATTGAAAAATGCTGCTATCCTTTATACACTTTGGATCTGATCTTATCTACTGGAACATATTTTAAGGCTTTTCTTTTTGGTTGATATTTTGTAGGAAATTGTGAATTTACTACTGTGTGGACAGGCTGTCCCTAACGTCTTTGATGGGAGGATGGATTTAGGTGGAGGAATGTTTCTTAAAGGTATATCCCAGTGTGTAGAAGTTGGATTTCTCACACTGCTTGAATCCCTTAATTTCTGCAAGGTGGGTCAGTATTTGAAATGCCCAAAGTGGCCTATATGGGTTGTTGGGAGTGAATCCCACTACACAGTACTATTTGCCCTTGACACAAGTGTTCAAAACGAGAATGAACTGGAAGAAAGGGAATCACAGATTCGCAAAGCATTTGATGCCCAAGATCAGAGTGGAGGTGGTGGTTTCATTAGTGTGGAAGGTTTCCATCAAGTTCTCAGAGAAACAAATATCAAACTCCCACCAGAAAAGCTTGAGCACCTTTGCGGAACAGGCTTCATTGTATGGAGTGAGTTTTGGCAAGTCATTTTGGATCTTGACAAGAGTTCTGGAGGTTTGAAGGATTCATCGGGGCTG
Organism: Stylosanthes scabra; assembly: GCA_036250425.1. Classification (NCBI taxonomy): domain Eukaryota; kingdom Viridiplantae; phylum Streptophyta; class Magnoliopsida; order Fabales; family Fabaceae; genus Stylosanthes; species Stylosanthes scabra. The sequence goes on from JASCZI010211571.1 coordinate 36,872, forward strand.
ATGGGTAAGAAGGTTTTTGATCTCTACCATTTCAACGGGATTGCTAAGTCTGATCTAAATGGCGGTCAACTAAACTTCAGAGGTGAAACTCCATTACAAAGACCCAGACTCACGAAATTGAGAGTTTCGGTTCCTCCAAGGTGGACGCCAGAGGAATACATGGCAGATGTGCCGGTTTCATCTTCTGGTG
>JASCZI010211571.1:37071-53251 GCA_036250425.1 Stylosanthes scabra
GGACACTGAAGTATCAAAACCCGAGCCTTCTCAACATGCCCCTTTGGTAGATTGCATAAGGACTCGTTGGCCTCGTGCCGTGTGCAGTTGGTCAGGGGATCCTCCTAGTATAGTCTGAGGGGTTTACATGGGGCCATTTTTCCTGTGATTTTGTAGAACAGAAGAGGGTAAGAAAAACATGGTTCAAGACATGCTATACAACTGAAAGATCGAAGAGAATTAGAGAAAGAAGAGTTGAGGTTTTCATGTTTTACTTTGGTGTTGGACTTGAAGGCACCTAAATTTGGTTCGGGTATCTTTAATTTTCTCCAATATTTGCAAAGCCCTTGTTCAATGTGGAGCAGTGTATCCGACAAGAACCTTAGATTTTGTCATGTCTTTCAAAATTTTAGAAGGATGAGTGGTTATATTTGTTGTTTAAGCCAAGTTGTAAAATCCCTTTCAATGTGCACTTGGCCGTCTCAGTTAGAAAGAATTTAGTTCTTGGGGGGTTATTTAATAAACTTGAGTATCTCTTTTGTTAGATTTGAAGTTGTTGTAATATTATTTTTTTTTCTTTTTAAATTCTTATCGTGATTGGCTTATGAATAGGGGAATATTACATATATTTGTATTATACTAAAATTGCTTGCATATATATGAAGCAATGCTCGTTTCTTCAGGACCTGGTTGTTGTGGCTTTTTAATGCTGTTGAGACAGTTAGGCGATGAAGCACAAAGCAAATAGAAGTTGCATAACTTGGGAAAGGGGAATCGTGTTTGATGAGAGATTTAAGATATCTTATTTGCAAATAAGTCTAATAAGATGATATTGTATCTAAGATTTATCTTCTTTATCATAAGTTGCAATTATTTATAAATAGATCTGAGAATGGTGTCTACATCATGGGTTTGAAAATAATTCCTCTTATATATGACCCAATGGAAGGGCCGGCTTGGCTCAGCGGTAAGCTCACTTACCGTGGAGTTTGAGGTCGTGGGTTCGAACAGCCTCTCTACGAAAGTAGGGGTAAGGCTGCTAGTATATTCCCTTCTCCAGCACCCCACCAAGTGGGACTTGAACTGGGTTGGCCCTTTTTTTATATATGACCCAATGACATATGAAAGATTATTATTTTCAAACAAACAGTAAACCCTAACAACTAAAGCAACCTGCACTGTCGTTTTATATTTCAAGCTAAGTATATATCTTGCACCAAAATGGGAGAGAAAAGTTGACTCAACACCTTTCCTATCCAAATTCACATGTTCATTATTCTAAACTAAATAGGAAAAGAGAATTTTTATATGTATTGCTTTTGTATATATCTTTCTTCTTTATTTATTTATAAGACAATACAGATATTATAATAGCAAATGGCAAAAAAGTTAATATCATTATCAACATGCAAAGCAATTCAACATGACGAGTAGCCATAGCATATGTTGGCATTTTCTTCCTATTGAAACCTCCTCCCTTTTTTAGGATAGCTTTATAAGAAGTGAATCTCACAGCATTATCATCTAGATATCATATTTTTAAGAAACGTGAAGTTTAACTCATTTTTAATATGTATTTTATATTAGTAGTTAAATTCTGATATATTACCTAGAATATCAATAATGAAACAACAACACAGTCATAAAGCTAATTTAATTCATAACCAATATAATTATTATCATACATGATAAAAAGAAGCACTTCTTGTATACAAATGATAAAAGGCTTTAAAACACTACTACATATCTTACCCTCAATACAACTTCTCTTATCATTTCTAGTAAAAAGACAAGGAAATGAGGGCCTCCCATAAGAGTGTAATATATTCCCCCTTTCTTTCTTTGATACATTGAGTCTTGAATGTAATAATTAAAATTTCAAAATAACAGAACAGAACAGGAGATAATAATTAATAGCTAACTAGAGAGCACTTGATCCTATCAACTTGGTAAGAGCAAAAGTGATGGCCATGGCCATCCAACCACCAAGAAGGACCCTTAAAGAAGACTTCAAAACAGGAGCCTTCCCAAGAACAGCACCTAACCAACCAAACAGAACCAAAGCAAAGGTCGCAGCAGCCACAATCACACCAAGCCTCACCTTATATTCCCTTATGAAAGAAGCTGAAAGCAATGGCACCATTGCACCTGCAGAAAATGCTAAAGCTGATGCTGCTGCTGCTTGCAAAGGGTTTGGCAACTTCTCTTCTTCATCTTCTACATATTTTTCATCAGAATTATTATTATGATGGGTGTTGTTGTTTACTCTTTCCTTGTCCCTCTTGATTTGAGCGACTTCGATGTCGAGCTGCGAGTAGACAAAAACAAACTCGCCTATAGCCATGCTACAAGCACCAGCAACTAAGCCGGCGAAGCCAGTGAGGATCATGGCTTTGATGTCTTGTTTAACTGCTCCGACGCCCATCATTAGTGATGCTGTTGAAACCAATCCGTCATTGGCTCCAAGAACAGCAGCACGTAGCCATTGAGATCTTTTAGAGTAGTCAAAGAAGTCTTCTTCTTTCTCCTTCTTATTGGTTTCAATGATCTCAAGTGAAGTTGTTGTTGTTGCTGGTTGTTGTTGCTCAAGATCATTGTTATGAAGGACTAGTTTGGTGTTGTTGTTGAGGGAACCCTGAAGATTATTTGATGCCATTAGAAAAGAAGAAGAAGAATAAGAAACTGTGATGATGATGAATGAAGAATGTGTATGGATTAGAGCGTGTGGGTGACACACGCTATGAAGAAGGGTATTTATGGATGAAAATTTGTGAACCATGGAGGCAAATGTGGGACAAACCCACTAATTGAAAAGCCAAAAAGATTTTTGTAATTGCTATATATTTTTGTGTTCAACTTTTGTTTTTTTATGCAAGAATAATGAATTATGGGATGAAAAAAAAAAGATATTTATGAATATTAAAGTTTGATCGCCGTATGAACTAACTTAATACTCATCAAAAATTGAGTTTGTTCGATAAAATTATTAAAAATTGATAGTTAGTTGAGTAATTTTGCTAAATTTTTTATATTTTACTCGCATAATTTTAATACTTAGAAATGGTATTTTACTTATAAAAGTGTACTGAAAGAATAGTATAAATATAGCTCATCTTGTTAAGAAAATAAATATAAGCTAAATATTAAAAGAAATTTTAAAGACAGATAATCTAACTATAATTTTCTAAAATTGGTATATAATAATATAGTAAAAATTGCCTCACTCATTAAAGAATGTATGAACCTTTAAGAAATGTAAGTTTATTACTCATGTTTTAACATTAGATTTTATTAAAGTCAGATATGAATACGAGGTAATTTATTTAGGTAATTTATTTACTGCAAACAATTGAATATTAACTTTAGGCATGTATAGTAATTCATTAGAGGGAAACAAAAATAAAAAGAATGGTAAAATAAAATGAAGAAGTCAAAATCACTATATATCAATGCTTTTGTATATGATGAAAAACATAATGAAAGAAGAGTAGTATAGTACCTCTTTTTTAAAGTTGCAAATCATAAATGGGAGACACTGTTGATCAGATAAAAAGCTTTACACCAACCAATAGTATATTGAATCCCAGAAGCACTTAATTAACGATGATTTTGATTTTATTTGGTGAGAGCATGAAGAGAAAACAAAGTACTAATAAACATAGATTTAGTACATACATGTGTTATATTTATATATGTTTAGTAGTAAGTAAAAGATATTGGACTTCAACACTCATATTAGACAAAAAAAAAATTCTTTTAGAGCATATTCTATTAAATTTATGAAAAAATTAATGAAATATGATGTAAATTGAATATCTTATGATCTAATTATATCATCAGAAAGATTACGCTTAATTCCAAAAAAAAATAAAATTGGACCCAATGCAATTAAAATATTAGACTGAAACAATATACATTCCAATTAGGAATGAATAAATAAAAGAGAATATATATAGAATAAAATTCACCTAGAGACAAATATTAGTTAGAGAGAATCGAAGAGAATAGAGATCTCTATATATATACGTCATCTAATTTATCTCGCACAAAATTTAAGGTAAGTTTTACCAGACCTAAAGTTCATGAGATGAGTCCACAAAAAAGGCATGAAGCACACAAGAGACAAAGGTATTGATATTATTGATATATAATGCCAGCCATATGCAAATGCAATAATAACTAATTAATACTCTTATCTTTATGTACAAAAACAAAGGGAATAAAAAAGTACATCATCTTGTTCCTTCAGTTACAATACAACAAAAACAAGGGAATTTCGTATTGCATGTGTGAATAAAGCAAAAATAATGTGATAATGATTCTCATTAGTTATTAGTTAAGGTGTAATACAATTTTTGGGTCGGTTGAAAGCAACGAATATTAAGCATAAAAGAAGGTTTAAAGGGTTGGTATGTAACATGCAACAGTATGCTCTTATAACGACTTAGGTTGAATATGTTTTTTCATGTGATAATAACTTAGCATGTAATATTTTCATGATAACATAGCACAAAATAACATATAGTGGAATATATTGCAAGAAAATTTTCAGGTGTTATAGAATATACCCTTTTTTCCGGAAATTTCATAATAAAAATAATATAAAATTAAATTTTATATATATTAATATTACGGTATTCGCTCTTATTTAGAAAGTAATTTATCATTTTTTATATTTCAATTCATAATTAACTAAATAAATTATTTTTTAGAGTTGGAGTGTGCATACTAATACTGTACTTTTCTATTTTTCAATTTTATTGAATTTGATTTAAGATGATGATATAAAATGAAGAAAAATTATTATATCACTTTTTTTTTATAAGAACGAAAAAAAATTATATTATTTATTTTTTTATTGAAAAAATATAAAATATCTCAAAAATTATATATTTAAATTAAAAAAATTAATTATTAAATTAATTTGTAAATTATTCTGACTAAAAATGAGTACCTTAGTATTTATATATATATATATATATATATATATATATTGATATTCGGCTGTAACAGTATTTGATATTTGATCAACCAATTATTGGCAATAATAATAATAATATGAGAAAGTTTTGGTAGTCAATATCAGGGAGATTTTTTTTTTCTTTTTTTTTTTATTACTCACTATTTTTCTAATTACACTTATTAGCTCCATATTAGTACCCTAACGTTAATTTCGTAGCACTATTCTTATAATATATATTTGAAAACTAGATAATGGTTAATGACTATTGAACTCTTGTGCTAGTCTTATTGTTAATAAATAAATAAACAAAATAATCTTAGTGTGTGTTTAAGAGTTGAGACTTTGAGTTGAAGATAGATATTTTATTTGCAGAAAACCGAGAAAGTAATCAACCCAATCATATCTTGAAGCACTATTAGAGCTGATGATTTGTGACTTGTACCAATTTCTTAGTGTGTAGTATCAGATTATATTTGTTGCATTGTTATAATTAATTTTAGATATTATAATCGTGCATGGGCACTTAATAATATTGTCTAATAAATAGATATTAAATTGACTTTTAAAATAGATATTGTAAAAAAATATCAAATAGAAGATTGTGAATTGGGGTGACAATACTAACCCTATCCAATCCGTTCGGATCGAATTGCCAACCCTACCCGTAGCGGAGCGGGTTGGCTTACGGGTAGGGTAGGGTTAGGATTTAGCCTCAACCCTACCCGTCCAACCGGCACCCCAAATAAATACATAATTTTTTAAAAAATGTTAGTATTAGAGATAGAAGTCATAGAACACATGATCTCTTAGTTATATAAAAGAGTCTTAACCATTCAACTATTACTTTAATTTCTAGTTTTTATAGTTTGAATATGTAAAAACTTCTTTCATTTACTTACATGTATAACATAAAATTTTGCAAATCCTAATTTTTAAATTAAACCTCTCATTAGTCACAACCTGCGGATAAGGTTGGATACCCGCGGATTGAGTGCGGGTAGGGTTATGGTTGGGAAATTCTCAACCCGCGGATAGGATAAGGTTAAATTATAAATGAAATGTCAATTCACGGATAGGGTTAGGGTTAGGACTAAATTCTACCTTACTCTACTCATTGCCAGGCCTAATTGTGAAATATAAATATTGAGTGAGTTTTGTGCTCAAAATGTGTTCCAATATTACTACAATTGAGTAATTAATTATTCCTCGTTTCTAGAATGTAAATATAAAATAAAAATGCCGACGTGAATTTATATCAAACATTATATTCTTCACACTATAATTAAAATTACAAATAAAAAAAAGTAAAAAAATATCTTTCTCTACATATATTCGTAATGATTACAGGCTAGCCTTAAGAGCAAGCTAGGTCAAATTTTCTTATAGTGCCTTCAAACTTGATACGTTGTTTAAATTATTTTAATAATGGCCCATCAAACCCTAATAATCTAACTTGAAAAATAGAAATAATTAATTAAATGAAGGGGGGAGTTTTTCAATAGGTAGGTAGATTTATATGGATTGCTGAAGAGGAAAGCACTAAAAGCATTGTTAGAAAAAAGAAAAAGAAAATAAAAATAATAATAATGCATGATTCGAATAGAAAATGAGATAATTTAAATAAATAATGGGAGGGAGTGTGCATTCCACACGAATAGCAATATCTATTTCAATCAGAGACAGAAACCAAAGTTTTTCTTTTCATTGATTTATTTTTTTATTTGCACTCCAAACATACTTCCACTATATTTTAATTTGGTCACACCAACTTGTGCTCAATGAATGAGATTGATGAGGATTCAAGAAGCTAAGGTCCACAAACTTTGTCTCATTATATTGAATTCCACAATAATTCTAAAGTAAGTCCTCAGAGAAGTAAAGGTGATTCTATTATCTACAATAATAATGACATCCATTAACTTTATTTACATTTTGTTGGTGTGGTTAAGTTGATTAATTGGCAACAGATAATATAATCATCACATACATACAACTTTAAAATACATGCATTATATAGTAGCATAGCAATAAATTGGTAATCATATCCACTTGTAGTAAGTGGCTCGAGTTGTTTGAGTATTTAGTTTTAAACTCGAATCTTGAGAACAACATATATGTAGAAAAGGATGAGTCACATCAATCCTTCAATAAAAATACTCGATAAGACATAAGAAATTCGTTTAGGTCTCTGTGAGGTCTAGATATTCTAAAAAAAATAATAATAGATAGTTTATTTAATTTAATTATTTCCACTCAATCCATTATTGTAATCAAATATATAAGAGTTCCTATAATGTGAAAAAGTTCTGTATTAGTTAATTAAATCTCATAATTAATTAGAGTTTATATCATTGTTAGCACTATTATACAATCAAGTTAAACTATATAGATGTATGTATTGAAATAAGAAGTGGCTACCAAAAGTAAATTTTTGAGATAAAGTGATTTTATATCAATAATATTTACCAAGTAAAATTTATTGTTGTGATTTCATTGTCATTTTCCACTAACAATGAAAGAATGAACAAATGAAGATATTCTCTATTCCCTTTAATGAGTAGCATATGTATATATGTGTGTGTATATATATATATATATAAGTATATAACAAAAAGCTATTTTAAAACTTTTTTGAAAAAATTACAACACTAAATAATAAATATTTTTTTTTCAACTAACTAGTTGATCTAATTTCCATACCATCATTATTGAAGATAATCGAATCAATTTTGCATAAGTTATTGATGAAAATTGTAAACATGAAATAGATCAGTAAATATAGCAAAATCACTATATATATTATTAGTCCCTTTAATAATTAGGTTAATTAAGTGGATGCATGTGTTTTAGTGTTTATGTTGAATGTAATTCACTAATTCTCTCTCAATCTCAATATTTAATTAAAATAACGTTTTACCGAAAGGTGTAGCTGTGATGCACACCTTGTATTATTTGGATAATAGATTATTGCTTGTGTCAAAATAGTAGTTTCTATGAACTTTAAGATATGCTCTGCTTTAATTTGTAGAGGGAAAAAAACATTGTCTGATCTTTTACTTAATTTTAACAAATCATGCAATTAATTAAAGCATATTACTATGCTATGACGATTGCTTATTGGTCCTCAAAACAGTTTTATTAACTACCCGGCCCCCAAAATGGCATCATATATATAAGCTTATTAAAGCTTATTTGATCAGATAAATGGCATAAACATTATCATTAATAAGAATCTTATAAATGGTTCTAACTATTATTATAAAGCAAAACCAAAAGTATACAAAATTAATTAAAGTGGAAAAAGCTTGATTGAAGACAATGTGATAGTCAAGTTCAAATAAAGAGAATGTGACGGATAAATTAAAAGGTGATATATATTTCAGAAAATTTTTTCATTATATTACCGAAAAAAAATGATTATTCAACTATGAAATATTTAATTATTTTATTATGAAAAAATTAATTATATACATGGTAGCTTATTTTTTGTGTACCTTTTTTTTTTTTTGAGCTATGTAGTTTGCACTTTTGTTTCCACAAGCACATTGTGCCCTTCAATTTTGAGTTAATTTAAAGTTGGAGATTTCTATCTTTTATTATAGTACACAAATTGAGACATGCATCTTTACGTAAAATTAGACGTAGACATCAATGATACACTACTACATATTATTCTTGTATTATGTAAATTAAAGGGAAAAAGAAAGAAAGAAAGAAAAGTGAATAATGAAATTAAAGTTTTTCAAGCATAATGCATGGTTACAATTATATTGCATGGCATTAATTAACAACCATAGATAATTAAATTAGATATATATATATACTCTATTGTTACGTTGTACGTGGTCAAAGAAATGCATGAACATCATATCAAACGAACAAGGAATCCTACCATATAAGGCCAATTCTTAAAAGAACAACAAAGAAAGTTAGATAAGAAAGGCTCAAAACGAAAAAAGGAAAAGATCCCTATGCTAGCATTCAAAAGATGAAATTTCACTACCTACCTACTTAGCAAGATTTCTTTATCATTTATGTATTTATATGTTTTGCTTTTTTTTTTAATTAGTAAACCAGCATATTGGAAATTATATTGCTTTTTACATGCATAAACTTTTTTAATAATTTGTGTATTTCATTTACATAAATAATTGTATAAATTAAACAATTTCAATGATGTGTTAAACTGTGTTAATACCAGCAATAATATTCATCAGCAAATATATATACATACTGTATTTGATGAATAAATTGAAAACTAAAATATAGAAAAAAAAAAGTAGTTTTGAACATATGCCAAAATAAGGTGTGTCTATATTCCTTCCTTATTTTTTTTCCATGTTATTTGAGCATCAAATATAATATATTTAAAATAATATAAAATATACATTGAAAATAATAAAATATATATTATTTATATATATTTATGTATAAATATATGATAACTTATTTTAATATACGAATAAAAATATTCTTATTTTTTATCATTTAGAAGATAATTAAATATATTAAACGGAATCATCCTAGTTAGACATATATTTATTTTTTTATTATGAACGAGTACAAAGAATCAAATTTTAATTAGTCATTAATAAGTAACTTTTTATTGTAAATTTACTTACTTTTTTTAACTCTTACTTTTTGGAAGCTTTAAGATTTATGATTTGAAATTTAATGAGTTAGGATTTAAGGTTTATGATTAGTAGCTCGCAGTCGCGATAGTCGATCAGCAGCAATATACGCAGCTGCTGCACCACCACTTACAGAGTGAAGTTGTGATGTTGAGAAGAAAGAAGAGAATGATAGAGGAAAAGAGAGAGTGAGCACTAGTATCACATTTTCATGCCCCTTAATTAGGGTACAATATTGGGTCGTACCTTCGTAGCAAATAGCAATGATCACAATCTTTTGGTTCTTTTCATTATTAACCTTACTGTATGTTGTGGCAAATGCTAAGGAGCCAAGTAGTCTTATCTTGTCTAGAGTTGACCGAGTCGAACTCCATGACATTTTGTTTCTTTGAACTGTAGATAGAAATAAGATGAACATAGATAGATATATAGATGGCCGCACTATTATTAAATCAATAAGTAAAGTTCTGAGAGTCAATATATTTTAGAGTTAATGTATTTAATGATGATGATAGATGAGTTATATATAACAATACATATATATTCTGTTGATAATTATTTTTATTTTATTTAAATGAGTTTTTTAATTTCAAATAATATATTTTTTTAATTTTAGATAATAATTTAATTATTAATTTTTTTTAAAAAAATTTGATATTATATACATGTACGGGTTAATTAGTAGGCCAATTAATATCATCTAATGCTTTTGTAGGGATGTCAAATGGGCCGAAAACCGCCGGGGCGGCTCGTTTAACCCTCCAAAAAAGGCGAGTCGAGCTAGAATTTCAAAATCGCCAAAATAAGAAAACCCGCCTAATCCACCCCTGTTTAGCCCGTGGGCTTTGGAGGGCGGGGCGGGCTATAGCCCGCCGAGCCTCTTTTTATCGCTACTTTTTTTAAAAAAATAAAGTAAATAATTAGTTAATTAGTAAAAATATTATAAGTTATTGAAATATTTGTAAAATTATATTAAAAAATTAATATTTAATTAGATGTTTTTAATAATATTAATTAAAAATTAAAATTTTTTGATATATTTTTAAAATTATATATATATTTTTAATGAATTTAATTATTTTTATTTAAAAATAAAAAATTAAAAGTTTGGCGGGCTTGGCCCGCCAGCCCATCAACCCGCCATTAGACGGGGCAGGGTGGAATTTTAGGACCACCTCGTTAGACGGAACGCGGCAGACTTTTGACGGACGGGACGAACCGGCTCGTTTGACACCCCTATGCTTTTGTATGCTTGATAGAGTTAAGTCCAATTCCACGGATAATCATAAATGGATTCCATTTCTAATATGCCAGGGAAAAAAAAGTGTCTCTGTTCAAAGTTGGGAATGAATAGTATCAACAATTTAATTTATACAACCTAAAAGCTGGATGTGTAAGGAAAATATTAACCCTAAGTTTTGATGCGTCCCACCTGACCATTACTATTAAATTAATATATGATTAAAATCAACGGTTAAAAGCGCTGAAATAACGATATATCATGGTTTTCGCGACATACCAAATAATTTCTAAATATATAGGAAGATTATCCGATATGCTACGAAAATTGCGACATACCGATATTCCAGCGCTTTTAACCGTTAATTTTAATCATATATTAATTTTATAATTAAAATCAATCAAAATCAATAGCTAAAAGCGGTGGAATATCGATATGTCGCAGTTTTCGCGACATACCGAATAATTTTTCTATATGTTTATACTATTTCTTTAAAAAAATATGTTTATACTATTAATCATTCATTCTTTTCTAAATTTTGTGTAATTCTCTTGTATAATTATTAAGGACAACAGTGCATAGAGTATTATTAATATTTAAATTTATTATTTTTCATAATTATATAAATAAGATGATTTTTTTACACTATCTATATAAAATAATAAAAATATATATTATCATGTTAAGCAATTTCTAGTGAAGGAGTATTCAATTGTAAATTTGTAATTGTATTTTTTTTCTCATTTTTTAAAGTTTGGAATTGGGTTGGCAGTATATGAATTGTCCCAATACCTTTAGTCCTTTACTATAGAGACGCCCAATGATATGATGGACTAAAGTTAAATAGCTCTATTCCTGAGGCCAAAAAAAGCCTTGCTTATGGATAAGTAGAAAAAAACGCCAACTGCCCAAAAATCGAAAAAAATGCCTTTGTTATGGATGCCATTACATAAAAAAAAAAACGAATGGCACTATTATCATCACATAGCGTTTTTGATATTATTTGTTGTTGAAACAACAGGGCCTAGGCCCATTATTTATATTATTATCTATGACATACTTCGCTAAGAAGGATAAAGATAGATAACCAAAAAACAAGGATAAAGATATAAGCATATGGCTCTTCGTGTCCAAAAAAAAAAAGATATAGTTTCTTCGTTTTTGGTCGTGAAGGATATAGCTCTTGAATTGAACCTTTTAAGGTGAATCTTTTATGCAAATGGAGAGAATCCGCTCTCATAGATGATGGAGAAAGTGAAAAAGTGATTGAGACTTGAGAGGATCAAATATATTTTTTTCTAAAAAAGTAATTTATATGTTGTTTTAATTTCAAAGTATTGTCACCAAATTTTTTTTCAAAATATTAAAATTTTGGTTGAGAAACTATTGTTGGAAATTTGGAATAGAATTAAATAAATTAAGGGATTCTAAAACCAAGATATAATATTGATAAACTTTCTTCTTTTCTTTTTTTTTTTAATGCAAGTTATGAAACCAAGCGGTTTTTTAGGGGAATGATTAAAGTGACACAAAAAGTAAGAAAAAGAAAAAGAAAAGGAAGCTCAAGGAAGAAGAAGAAGAAACAAAAAGATCCATTGGTAATTGGCCATAGCCACATCCACATTCACATATTACTAATTAGCAATTTGATTATGCAAAAATTGATGATCCAGTTAGGCAAGGACACTTACCCTAAACTTTTTGGCATCCAACGACCAACAAAGTCAAATGTATTATGTCTGTTGTTGCAACTTAGTTTTCCTCTAACTCACATCCACCCAACCCAACCCAACCACAACAACAACAACAACAACCACAACCTCCTCCTTCTTATTCTTCTTCTCCTTCTCCCTTTCTTCTTTCACTCATTTTTTTCCACTTTCATCAACAAATTATTATATATATAAAAAAAAGAGAGAGATATATATTTCTTATTTTTTCTAATTTAATTACTAATTATTATTATTATTATTTAGATGGACCCGAAGTTCATGGCGAAGCCACCTCCGCCTTCCGCCGTCGACATAGAACGCATGCCGGAGCGTGGCTCTCACCACCGCCGCTCCCACTCCGACACCTCTTTCCGCTTCGCCGGAAACTTCGACGACCTCCTCCTCTTCGACCCTTCCGACCTCGACATATCCAACCTCCCTTCTCCTCTTCCCCTTCCCACCCCTGCCACCGCAAGCGGCGGAGGCAGCGGCGGCGTTCCCATGGCTATCGATTCCGATGAGTCTAGCGGTCAGAGCGGGATGGGGAGAGTCGGTGGCGGTGCTCCGATGGGCCACCTACGGAGCTTGTCAGTTGACTCGGACTTCTTCGATGGTTTGGGGTTCGGCGGCGTCGCCGGAGAAGAAAAATCCGGCGGGAAAATCAGCGGCGGTGGAGGAGGAGAGAGAATAGTTGGACATCACCGGCATAGTAATTCGATGGATGGATCATCAACGACGTCGTTTGAAGCAGAGTCATCGATGATGGATGGTGTGAAGAAAGCCATGGCTCCTGATAAGCTCGCTGAGCTTGCTCTTATTGATCCCAAGAGAGCCAAGAGGTTTTGATTTTTTATTTTGATTTGCATGCATATTTTTATTTAATTGTTTATATTAATAAGGTTGATTTAATAACATAGTTTACTTTGTAGAATTCTTGCGAATCGGCAATCAGCTGCGAGATCAAAGGAGAGAAAGATTCGGTACACAAGTGAACTTGAGAAGAAGGTGCAGACTCTTCAGACTGAAGCCACTAACCTCTCTGCTCAACTTACCATGCTCCAGGTTTCTATCTATATAGATTGTTGTTAGGTTTGTGATCACAACTATTTATGGAAACCCCACAAAAATATCTGAGTCTTTTTTTTGTTGTTTGCCTTTGTGTGGTTCTAAACATTTTTCATTTCATGGAATGACAAGAATTATTCAATACATATTATGTTTTTCTTGCATTTTTTCTCTTACAAGTTAGCACACAAATCTTTTATCTCTTATTTGGGAAAAAGAATTAGCATGTTAGGAACGTGTATTTCAGTGTCCATGTCTCGGTGTCCTGTCTGAAAACAAAGGCAGCCTTAATAACAGGCATTTATCTGAATTTTGTTCGAATTTTGATTATGCAGAGAGACACAACAGATTTAACTGCAGAGAATAAGGAGCTTAAACTGCGGTTAGAGGCTATGGAACAAGAAGCACAGCTTAGAGAAGGTATATATATATTTATATATGCATGGTTTTGTGCTTCTTATATGAATGATCTTATGTACTTCAAGTTAATCAGTTTCCAAAATTGTGCACTATAATTGGGGAATCCTGACATAAAATATCTTCAGTTTCTGGGAAAAGAAATCATCTGTGAATGTTAATATTGCCTGCTGCATGCTCGCAGATCTGAATTCGGCTTTGAAGGAAGAATTGCAGCGCCTTAGGGAACAGAGTACCCGTTTGGGTGCTATGAGTGGTGGTAACCATAACTTTGGTGGTATGTTCTCTCAATTGGCTTCTCAATTAGCCATGCAACAGTTGAATAATCATCCTCCGACGACACAACAGCCGCAGGTCGGCATGCCTCCTCCTCGTCCCTCTGATCAGCCTTTCCTCGGGCAGCACGGCCAGCGCCGCCCGAACTTCATGGACTTCAATCAGAAGAAGTAGCTCATAGTTGCAAGAAGTGAAAAAAAGGTTCATCTCAAGTAATAATATATCTTGTACATTATACAATATATACATTTGTGAAGGGTATTCTTGGAAATTTCAGTGTCTTGTGTTGCTATTTTTCTCTCTGAATTTCTAGGATAGAACTGTATATGTAACTCAATTATATACAGCAGTTCTTAGAAGTGTATCATGTGAAATATGATTTATGGTTCCTTGTTGTTTAAGTCACAATTTAACATAAAGTTGTAGAAGGACATTCTGATCATAGATGGTGAATCAAGTTTAACGGCTTTCTGGTAATTACATAGTAGGTTATGGTAAGTGCATGATTTTATGTAATTTCTACTGGGAATATAATTCAATAATATTTATATATTTTTTAATCACTGATATTTTCATTGAAAATTATTGCTTTTAATATGCATGGTTCAATAATGGGTTATTTTCTGCCACCTATGTTGATGTTATTCCAATCCACATCAACAAGTGTCGGTGAAGAGATTAAAGTTTAAACTTTGACAAAGCAAATAATAACTAGTCTCAAAATATTATATCTCCTTAAGAATTGTGTCTTGTGCCCAATAATTGTGGGAATTATTTTGGTCAAAGTTTCTAATGCAAATTCAACAATACTTAGTGAAATGATATCATAGTTGCTTTTGAAGATATTTGCTATAGGAGTTGTCATTAATTATTTGGTTCAATGTTATTCTCATAATTATTTATTAAGATTAAGACAAGGATGTCCTTATAATAATTAATAATAACTCCAAAATATGGACCTTGTTCCTTCTAGCATGAGACTGCAGCCGCCCTATACCTTTGTTTCTAGTGCACCTATTAATTTCAAATCTAGATAATTCTAATAAAATATTGAAGACATATATATAAAGAGGAAAAAGAAAAAGATTCAAAATTTTCTAGTTCCTGAGTTGCATATTGGACTCACAAAACCTAAGAAGAATATTGTGAAATGTGAAGGTCTTATCTATTTTCATGGACCCAAAAGCCTAACTCATTGACTACTACTCATTGTTTTTCATTTTTATTTTTAATTTTTGGTAGAGGACTATTCATTATATGTCAGCTATGATAATAAAGTTTTATAAATATCTTAAAACTCAAGAAATTCAATTGAGTAGGTCATCATATTTTCAACCCTTAGTAGGTCAATCATTTTCTTCTCAAAAAATAAATAAATAAATAAAAATGATTGGTCATATCCATTTTCTTAAAATAATACTAATATATAGCTTGCCCAAGGACGGCAAATTGAACATTTTTGTATTTTCAAAGCCATGAATTCAATTGCCACCAAATAAGCTTGTGTATGTCAACTTAGCAATCAACATCATATGACACCAACAAGAACAATGAAAGACCCTCTATATGATTATATTCTTGTCATATAATGCTTCATAGTGGAGAATGAAGAAGATACCAATAAACAACATTGGAATATTGGATCACTATGCATGCATGTCGTCACTTTTCTGAAACCATTAACATTGGCCTGCATTTGGACGGCATATATATAACTGAAAATTCAAATACTTGGTATATTGTATGTGTTGTGACATTGGAAACACTTCATTGATCATCAAATCACAATGATGACAATAATGGGGTTCATCAATTTGGTTCTCTTATTGATCCTTTCATTGTTTGTGGTATCAATTGTGGTGTTGATGTACCTTACACGTTCTCCTAAGGAAATGAA
>JASCZI010211571.1:53261-102245 GCA_036250425.1 Stylosanthes scabra
TATTCCAGGTAACCTTGGATGGCCAATTTTGGGTGAGACACTCTCATTCATCTCTGACTTTTCAAGTCCATCTGGTATCTTTAGCTTCATGTACAACAGACAACAAAGGTAACAGAACAGAACATATCACAATTTACATTATTGTCCCATTATATATACAAGAGGGTTAATGTTTCGTAAAATATTGCGTTCTTCAAATTGGTTCTCAAAATATTTTGTTAGTCATATTAATTTGTAAAAGATATCATTTTCAATAAAATTAGTCATTTTACTTATTAAAAGACATGTGTTACAAAATGATTGGTTGTTGCATGATATGTAATCCAATGACATAACATCATTCGATTGGCGGAAATACCAATTTTATTGAGGATTGTATTTTTCAGAGACTAATATGACAAAAAAAAAAATCTTTTCACAGACCAGTTTGAAGAATGCAATATCTTTTGGAGATCAATTTGAACACGAGCGAATAAAGAATGCTATATTTTTCGGGGATGAATTTAAAGATTAACCATGTATATAGACCAATAATAATGTTATGTGTACCCAATTTATCTTGTAATAGATATGGAAAGGTGTTCAAGAGCTTTGTGTTGGGGAGGTTCACAGTGTTCATGACAGGGAGAGAAGCAAGCAAGATATTACTAACCGGGAAAGATGGGATTGTCAGCTTGAACTTGTTTTACACTGGCCAGCAAGTTCTTGGCCCCACCAGCTTGTTGCAAACCAATGGAGATGCACACAAAAGGCTTAGGAGGCTCATTGCTGAGCCTTTGTCCATTGATGGCCTTAAGAAATACTTCCATTTCATCAATACTCAAGCAATGCAAACCTTGGATCATTGGCAAGGAAGGAAAGTCCTTGTTCTTGAAGAAGCTTCCACAGTTGAGTCGCGTTATCATTTTCTGTTTTCATTTCATCAGCATTCTCTAATGAGGAAATAGCAAAACCAAGACAGAAGAAAAAGCTTTATGCGTTTTACTCCATGCTAAGTAATTTGATTTGAACATTATTACAGTTTACTCTGAAAGTGATTGGACATATGATCATGAGCTTAGATCCAACAAGCGAGGAGCAAGAGAAGTTTCGGTCGAATTTCAAGGTTATCTCTTCTTCATTTTCCTCCATGCCTATCAAGCTTCCAGGAACAGCTTTCCATCGCGGTATCAAGGTATCAAAATCTATATAGCTAGCCACTGATGACTGCATTATTTTTGTTTCTTTCATTCAATGATATTGATACTCATTCGCAGGCTCGAGATAGGATGTATGAGATGTTGGATTCTATAATTGCGCGGCGAAGAAGTGGCCAAGAGTTTCAGCAAGATTTCTTGGAGTCCTTGATTATGAAACATAGCAAAGGAGGAAAAGAAGATGATGATGAGAACAAACTCACTGACAAACAGTTGAAGGACAATGTACTAACTCTGCTTGTTGCAGGACATGATACCACAACTGCTGCTCTAACATGGCTCATCAAATTTCTTGAAGAAAACCCTCATGTTCTTGAACAACTCAGGGTAATGTCTGTTGAAACACCACATGTTAAACATTTTTCTTTGATTTGAGTTTGTGATATGTTTAACTGCATGATTTCTTTTGCAGGATGAACATAAACAAATTGTTGAAAATAGAAAGATTGGAACAGATCTTACATGGTCTGAAGTTAACAACATGCCTTACACAACCAAAGTGAGCATAACACATAAATTAGTCTATGAGCTTCAATGGTAGCTTCAGAGATTCCACAATTGATCTTAGTTATTGGTGAATTTGAATTCCAGGTGATCAGCGAAACCCTTCGACGAGCGACGATATTGCCTTGGTATTCAAGAAAAGCTTCCCAGGATTTTGAAGTTGATGGTATGTATTATAACTATCATATCCACGATAGATATGGACTCTGAAAATAAGTGTGAGGCATCCTTCGCCCATGAACTAGCTTTTATGGTTGAGTTAGACCCACTTAATTTCAATCTAATATGATATCAGAGCCTATCTGATCCTATGTTGTTGGGCCACCCACCATTTCATGATTACGCTCTAGACGATCATTCCTAGGCGTGAAAGGGGTATATTACAAGTCTCACATCTACGATGAATATGTACTCTGGAGTGAATATAAGTGTGAGGCATCCTTGATTTGTGCAACATACAAAGTTGATGTTGGATTTTGCAGGATACAGAATTAAGAAAGGTTGGTCAGTTAATCTTGATGTTGTTTCTATACACCATGACCCTGAAGTGTTTCCAGATCCTGAAAGATTTGACCCTTCAAGATTTGATGTAAGTTTCTTGATACACTTATTTATGCATCTTTGGATTAAAAAAAAAAGTATTAATCTTTTTAAAAAATTTCAGGAGCCTTTAAGGCCTTTCAGCTTTCTTGGATTTGGTAGTGGACCACGTATGTGTCCTGGAATGAACCTTGCCAAGATTGAAATCTGTGTCTTCATCCACCACCTTGTTACCAGATACAAGTAAGATCACAAATCAATGGAGAATCACATTTAATTTTCTTTTTTTTTTTTTGAAGTTAATTTGCTTGGTTATATTTATCTTCTTGCATATAATCAAAGTTGATGTCACAGGTGGAAGCCTCTAGATAGAGACAATTCAGTCCAACCAACACTTGTGAGGATGCCAAAGAACAAGTATCCTGTTATGGTGGAGCCACTGTAAAATGAAAACTATTCATCTTAATATCTGAAAAGCATAAATTGAAGCCTATACAGAAAAAGGAAATCAGGAACAACTGGAGTTGTCTGTGGAGTAAGATACAAGAAAAACCAGTCACAAAGAAATGAACCAATGCTTTAGAGAAATGAACCAATTATGTATATATAGCAGTATGTATAATAAATGATAGCTATATGAAGGAAAACAACAACAAAATAGTGTTAAATTCAAGTTGATTTACACAGATAATTCTATAATTTTAATGAAATTACAATTTAATCCCTATAATTTAAAATTTTATAAATAAATTTACAATTAGATCTCTTATACTGTTTAATATTATAAAACATTAAGTGATGTAATTTGACTATTATACCCTTAATATTCAATTACATAGGGTTAAAAAAGATGATTAATCACTTATCTAAAAACTCAATTATAAACTTTTAAATTATAAGGATTAAATTGTAATTTCACCGAAACTATAAAAACTATTTGCGTAAATTAACCTTAAATTTACAACATCCTTATATGCTTCCCTTTTTTCTCAACACATTTTACATTCATTACATAATTTATTTAACATTCAATGAAAAGCGAAAACATAACAACTCTTAGAAACTTTGGATTATTACAAACTGAAATTGGCTTTATTTGTGATCATAATCTATAACAGAAGAAGATACTAATTAATAGGCTGCAAGACCTTTCTCTACACTCTGGAACTGAATTCCAAAGGCTTCTCCATTGAGAGCTAAACGATTATTTCCATAACCATCAGTGTAAATCCCAACATCTTCACAGTTTGAGGTATTTCTTTCACTACAGAAAACAAACTTGTAGCCATCATTGTAGTAATTAATCTGGAAACTCCCCGGCCGAATTCGATCACTCGAGTAGTCCTGAGCATCTCCAATGGCTACATACCACAGATTGGCAGTGTCATCCAAGACAACAATCCAATTGGATGAATCACCAAAATTGGGGAACTTGATAGAAAGAAATCCGTCTGTTTGGATGACCATTGTTCCGTCCGAATTCGATATAGTAACTTGCAATCCAAGAATATTCTGTGAGGGAATTTGGACAACAGCAAGAGGGAGTTTCAAACCAATACTAGCAATGGTAACTCCACCACCCTCGCCCTCGAAAACCGGAAGAACATAGTAGTCACCACCATTTTTTACAGGGCTATTATCTGTGTCAAACACAGTACCTGCAATGACACACTTGAATTTGTTGGTAAATGCAAAGAGAAGGAAAAATAGTGCAAGAAATGCTGAAATTCTGGTCATTGTTATGTAATGTCAGGAACTCAGGATTTGTATAGTGTTTTGTACCATGTACTTATATATGAAAATTATGACTAAGACACTGTAGATTTTCATGGAAAACATGAGAAATTTTGGTATGTTAAAGTGAGTACTCATCAATAATATTATTGTTGATAAAGACTAGTAACAATTATTGCACCGTAAACGTGTGAATTGTGAAATATTTTATGATGCAAAAGAATTTCTACTTCATAGCTGCATGAGAGATATTTAGGATTTTATAGCAGTATAAACATTGACAAATGTAGCATGCATTATTGGTAGATCACTTGCATATCAGAGTATAAATAATTCATTTTCAGAATTAATGATGAAAAAAATTACACAGTTGGGAAATTGTAAATCTCACAAAAAACGTGTCCAATATACTATGCAATAATGCATGGTCAATAATTAAATAACATGGTCAATAATTCATGTAATTAAACATTTTTATATTATATGTTATCTGGCTAATCCAATAGTAAGAGATTTAGATGATAATTTTTTATGGCCCAGCTTTTGCATTCCTTTAATCAAAATTTCGTTACCCCAAAAACACAGTTAAAAAAAAAAAAAAAAAAACTCCTTACTAATACCCAAATAGTCTCTTTCAAGAAAAAGCATATATAATACACATTTTAATACCATTTACTTGATATTCTGATTCCCATATCAATTTGTAAACCTCAATCATATTTTACTTCCATTTATAATTATGGATCTTATTTATATATTTTCATGAAAAAAAAAGAATATTTGTCTATTAATGTAAATGAAAGAATTATAAAAGTTTCTATAAAAATAAAAAATAAAGACATTCAATATACTTAATGAAAACACAATACAAAATAATATAATTATATAGGAAATTTCAAGTTAAGATGATAAAAAGAGAACAAAAATGATATGAACTATTCAGATATATTTTTGGGTGGCATATACATTTGATAGTAGGGCTGTAAAACGGGCGGTTTGGCCCATTTAGGCCCAGCCCGTATAGTTTGCGGTTAGCCTGGTTTTATATGGATTAGAATTTTTCTAGCCCGATCCATTTATGGTTAGCCTGACGGGTAAACGGACTGGCTCGTTTAATTAATCAATTAATTATTTTTTAAAAAAATAAATAAATATTTTAATTTTTAATTTAAGAAAATTATTTTGACCAAAAAATACATTCTTTTAGCGAAAAAATCATGTAAAAAATGAAGTTTTTCGTCGATAGGTCGGATTTTCGGATCGAATAAGGTAAAATATAGGAAAAAGTGCTATTTTTTTAAAAAAATTTAAAATAAATTAAATAAATGGGCCAGCCTGTTTTTTTCTGGGTTAAACGGGTTAGTCTATTTAAGTCCGAATTTTAAACGATCCAGACTAAAAACAAAAACACATCCGTTTAGACGGATAAATGGGATGGCCCGACAAATTTGACCCATTTTGACGAACTAATCCACGATAGTTGCTCCTTTTAGAGAGAAAGTAAAAAATGGATGTAGTTATTGGATAGTGGAACTCACCTGATACAGGTGCTTGTGTGTCAGTCCAGATATCCACAAAACTGGACAAGTAACATAACAACACATTCAAAATCAACCCAACTTTGAAAACTCTAAACCCAAAAAAAAAAAAGAAAATAGGTTTAGCCCTTTAGCTTATAGTAGTAGCAGTTACATTACATTACAACTTACAAGCATTCACATGCCACACTCTTAATTACCTTTTTGCCCTCGACAATCACCACCACCGCACGCCGCCGTCTCGCACATGGAAGACGACGAGCCTTTGATCTACCGCCTCCCACACGACACACTCCAGCAGATCTTCTCCTCCCTACCACTCCGGCAGGTCATAATCTGCCGTACACTCTCCAAGTTCTTTAACCACCTCCTCTCCACACCTTCCTTCCTCACACTCCTCTCAACCACCCTCCCTCCGCTCCACCTCCTCGCCCTCCGCCATCCACACCACCACCACCACCACCCTTCCTCCTCCCTCCACCTCTTCGACCCCGACCTCAACCGCTGGCTTCGCTTTCCTCTCACCTTCCTCCCCTTCCGAAACCCCAACCCCGTCGCCTCCTCCCACGGCCTCCTCTATCTCTGGGCTCTCTCCCCCTCCGACAACACCAAATCCCTAATCGCCTGCAATCCCCTCACGCGCCACTTCCGCCTTCTCCCTCACCTTGGCTCAGCCTGGTCCCGCCATGGCTCCGTCCTCGTCGACTCGAACAACCGCGTTATGGTCCTTACGGAGCTCGCCGCGCTCTATTTCTCCGGCGACAACAGCCACCAGTGGATGAAATTCTCCTCAAATCTTCCGGCGAAGCCACGGAGTCCGGTCCTCGTCGGAGACCGTGTCCTTGCGCTCTGCGACGTTGGCTCGCCGTGGCGGAACCAGTGGAAGCTCTTTGCGGCGGCTGCGCCGCCACACGCGGCGTTTCAGACGTGGAGCAGGCTGGAGCGGCACGAGTGGGGGGATGTGTTTGATATATTGAAGAGGCCGAGGCTGGTTCGGGACAGAGGTGGCGATGGAGGTCGCGCGACGGTGCTGATGGTTGGGGGACTGAAGTCTTCGTTCTCGCTGAACGCGCCGTGCTCGACGATCTTGGTTCTGCGGCTTGATTTGACGACAATGGAGTGGGAGGAGGCAGGGAGGATGCCGCCGGAGATGTTCCGGTGCTTCAGGGAGTCCAGCAAGTTCAAGGTTTTCGGCGGCGGAGACAGGGTTTGCTTCTCGGCGAGAAGGATCGGGAAGAAATTGGCGCTTTGGGACCGGTCCGGGAGCGGCGGAAAGGCAGGAGGAGAGTGGCGGTGGATTGATCACTTGCCCGGAAATGGCGAAGGGCTTTACCGAGGTTTCGTGTTTGAAGGGAGGCTCAATGCTGTGCCTTGATCATTCTCTGTTCTTCAAGCTCAAGGGTATGTATGTTGATGATGTTGCTGAGCTTTTATTATTGTTTTTGTTAGCTTTGAACTCTTTGATCTGTTGTAAACATGAAAATTGTAACATTATCTGTTATTACTTTTTCCTCTGAATGCAAGATTTTCAGCTGATTTTAATTGATGAGTTTGTTCAGCTCCATTTGATTTCACTTGCTAGCTATAGATGTTTATGTTTAGCTCTGGAACTGGAACTGGAACTAAGCCTTTTTCCCACTAGGTGGGGTAGGCTACATGGATGCAAGACGTCATTGCGTCATGTCCATGCATTAAGATGCGACACTGTTTAGATGTTACAATTTAGGAGACTAGAAGTTTGGTGTTTTATGAACTTGCTGATGAATCTTAACCTTCAAGCTAAGTATGGGCCATGGACTTGATTTCTTTATCAAATTGATTGATTGATTGATTCTATTCAAATTGGCCCAGTGATAGCTTAATTATATGATATAGATATGACAGATTAGCTCTTGAGAGAATACATATTCAAGTTCTTTAGTTTTCTTTAAAGTGGAGTTGAGCAAAACTTCGGTAGCGGTGGAACTGTAGAAGCATAAATTGTGTTTAGCCTCTTGATATTTGATATAAGGCTGATATGTTAATGATTTTTAAAGTAACTTAAAAAGTCTTTTAACATGTTGAAAATAGGATTATAGGATGCTAATTGCTATCCCTTGAAATGCTTGAAAATTAGTGCATGACCCTGTACTATGATTATAGCACTTAGTATAGCTTTGTAAGCAAATTTTGTGTAGAATTTGAGCTACTGGGAAAAGAATATAAAAGGATCTACTTATCACTGGTCATGAGAATGCAGCAATCATTACAGAACCCTATTATACTGTATACCATATCTGCATTCTTAAATGTAATTGATATGCAATATTGAAGGATTTGATTTTGAAGCTTCCATTGAAAGTAGGCCTTAAGTTTAAGATCATAAGTGAAACTCTTTTCTTGTGTTTTAGTCTTGCTACTATTAGTATGCTTCTAATTTGTTTGCAATCGTGCACACCAAGTCTATGTTGTCAAAAGAGAAGATATCTTTGGTGGAGATAAGTTCATGGACCAAATATGTGTCTATGCGTGTTGAATTTTCTCACAAAGTGAACTAGGAATAATTTCAGTTGAGTTTTCTGAGTCAAATTTGACATTTTTAGGAACAACACCTCTATATGGATAAGGATCTTGTTCTTATGACTTTTTGTTAGCGTCTGGAATATGTGAAGGTTTCAATGGAATACATTCATATTCATTCATTTTGTTTGCTTCCACTATGCATATATGAAGTAAATAGATAAACATTTTTAAGAAGGAAAACCAAAAAAAAAAAAAAAATCATCAAGTAATTGAGAAGATATATAGGAGAATCTATTGATAAGAGTAAGAGATAAGCTTGAAGAACATGGTTCAAAAGTTAAGACAGCATATATGCCATTTACAGAAACAAACCATTCTGGAGGTCCAACCCATTCCCATTAATTGCAAATATGTTCTATGGCTGCTTCCAATCTGTCATGTCAAATAATTCATGTATAACATGAATTATTTCTCTATAAAGGATAATATTTTTTAAACAACAACGTCAAGTACTACATATAAAAAGAGAAGGAAAAAAAAAGCCTACTATATTAGGAGAGAGGTGTATATTTAAAATAAATAATCTTATATGTGGGGTGGACAATGGTAATAGTTGTAGGACAAGGTCAATTCTTGCAAATATAAATTTAGGTCAAATGTTTCCACTCTTATGATTGAATCATGAAAATAACTTGCAACTCAGATGAACAAAAGAAGAAATATTGGAAAAATAAAATGCTAAGGACCACTTATTGGGCCATGGCCACCTATTTTGCTAATGGCAGGATGATAACTTCGTAGGCTTATCAATGACGAAGCAATGCTCATGGTATCAACAAATACCATTATAAAATAATCGATTCCCTCTCACTGTGTATTTTCCTTATTTTGTTCTTCGTTGAATGACCCTTTAAATAGGTGTCTAGCCTTCAAGAGAAGATCTTATTCTTTAATTTTGAAATTGATCAATTCTAGCTGTTGTAGGGCAGTTCAAAAAACCAGCTGCACAAATTATGCCTTTGCAGAGACACAGCCAAATAGTGGGAGATGCTCTCCTTGATGTCCTTGCTGTACTAGAGATGATCATGACCCTTCAATACGTTCTTTTAATCCAAGAAACGATCTTCAACCTTCTTATTAGATTGAGTATTAGATCCTCAAACTTTTGGTGAAAATTAATTTCACTTTTTTTACCTCCATTGAATAAAATTGCAGCTGCCTTTGCCTCCAAAATGTGTTGAGATGACCTGCAACTGCAACAAAGAACGGAAACACAGCAACAAAGTAGGGCAACATAATGGATTTATAATTGCAAATACAATGATACTAATATTGGGCTCAACCAACATTTCTGCAGGATGAGCAATAATAAATAGCTTACAAACAGAATAACACAAGATATCAAATAAACTTTGGTTCTCTTCAACCCAATCCTATTATAATATTTTTATCATCATCAATAACCAAATATTCCTAAACTCAACACTTTAGATACTTCATTAAGATAAGAACATTTCACTGATCAATATTAATTATTCCACATGAAAATACTCATATTCAAATTAAAACATTATTGATCTAAATTAATAATTAAACCATCAAATAATCTTTAAAAGGAAAAAGAATAATAAAACTCTTGTATTTTCACTTTCAAACCACGCCCTAAATAAAGGATCTCAATCTCTCTTTATTTGGTGCTTATTACAAGATGGATGGTTTTTGAAATTCCTTTTCAAATCAACCAACACATACAGGAAATATATAGACTCAAATTCTTTACTCGATATATATATATATATATATCACAGTAGTTTCATTATATTCATTCAAAAAATAGTCTCCAAAGTGGCAACAAGATATCTATATATTATGCTAGTATATATGTATGTCAAAGGAAAAGGAGAAACCCTACTTAAGCCACTTAACTAGTAAAAACTAAAAAGTCTAAACGTTACAACATTTATTTTCAAAATTATTAACCTAGGGTTATGTTTGAAAGTTCATAAGTCCTGTTATTAGTTCTTAATATTATCATGTCTTGTTCTTAATTATTAATTGGTAATTACGTTATTATATATAATTAATACAAAGAAGCCATATTAACTCAGCAAATATATATTTAATTACATAAAAATACATAATTATATAATTTTTAATTTCAAAAAGAATATTTACATTTACCGTTAACTTGATTTTATATAACAAAGTTAGTGCATTAACGAAAAATCACATGGTTGGTCTTCTCCTGTTCAATGGAACAATGGTGCCACTCTAGTTTCCTGAATCATCTTCAGCCATCAAGATTCTACCTCAATTAATGTAAGCAAGAAATAATCTCACTCTTTTATTAGTCTTTTTCTTTGATTAGCCTCGCTAGTAAGAACTGACATTTTTTAAAGGATCAAGAATCCTTATTTCAAAGAAATTAAAGCTTCTTCTCCCGAAGATTCCCATTGATTTCCAGTGATTATTATCATCCTCATTTAATAAGGTTAGCAATATGAACTTTTATATATATATATATTTTGAGTAAATAGCCAAAACCCAAGTACTGAAAAAACTAACCACCAATAATTTAAATAAACTTTGTAACCATCAATGATTATATATATTTGACAAACGTAACCAAATGTTAATTGTTGATAATTACCATAATAAATTTTTTGAATGTTTCAAAAAAAAAAAGACCTAATTTCACCTATTAGTATTTTAATTTATAAAATAAAATAAATTAAATGAGTTAATAATATTTTAGTTTTGAAAATAGAAATAATTAATGCTATATAGGATACTTAACAGTCATCTAACATTTGGTTACATTTGTCAAATGTATATAATCATTCATGGTTACAATTTACAAAGTTTATTTAAATCATTGCTGGTTAGTTTTGTCAGTATTTTATGGCCAGTTTTGATTATTTACTCTATATTTTTTTGTCTTTTGTTTTTATGATCAAGATTCAAGAATATTTCAATCTCACTTTTTTATTGATTTCAACTTTTGGTGACTTTTGTAGTTTCAATTATTTTTGTTTCCTCAAATTCTTTTTTGGCGTGTCAATTTTGTAGCATGGTGAAATCACAATCGAAATTAATGTTTATAAAGGAATGTACAGATCTGCAATTTGACTACAAAGATCATAATCCTGTACCTCTAACTCTTTTCAATGCAATTCTTAACTCTAAGGATAGTATAGCTTGCATGGCTTTCCAACTTCCAAAGGAGCCAATAAACAATGATCATCAAGATATGCTGAATGACTTACAATGGACAAACTGCTTGGAACAACTTTTTTATTGAATTTGACAACAATAATCAAGATTAACCATAACAATAATAAAGCTTTTAAAATTGAAATGTTCAAAACTAACTTATATTTATTTTTTGCCTAATCTTAATATATAAGATGATCATAACATAAAAATCATTTTTTTATTTACTATAATTTTATTCTTATATTATACATCAGCCAACTACCAATAAATATATTGCATATTATATATGTATGCAATCCGTCACCAAAAAAATGAGTAATGCTAGGGAGCCATAAATGTAATTAGGAAAATAATATATGGTAAAAAAGGATAGAAAGCCATAAATGTAATTAGGAAAATAATATGTGGTAAAAAAAAAAAGAAAAAAAAAATTGATATTGATTTTCTATGAGCTCCCTGATGTTAGCTCCTAAGACTTTCTCTAAAATATATGCATGCAATAGTTAAGTTTCTATTTTTTTAAAATATTTATATATCAATGCATATGCCATTATAGAAAAAGGAAAACTATAAAATAAAATAAAATCATTTAATAATTGAGAAGATATATAGGAGAATCTATTGATAAGAGATAAGCTTGAAGAACATGATTCAAAAGTAAGACAGCATATATGCCATTCAAAAATAATTCATGTATACATTATTTCTCTATTACGGATAATATTTTTTAAACAACTACGTCAAGTACTACATATAAAAAGAGAAGGAAAAAAAAAAGGCCTACTATATTAGGAGAGAGGTGTATATTTTCTTTTAAAAAAAAATATAATGTTATAGGGGAAAATGGTAAATAGTTGTAGGACAAGGTCACTAATATAAATTTAGGTCAAACATTTCCAGTCTTATGATTGAATCATGAAAATAGCTTTCAACTCAAAATCTCAAATGAACAAAAGAAGAACAATATTGGAAAAATAAAATGCTAAGGACAACTTATTGGGCCATAGCCACCTATTTTGCTAATGGCAAGATGATAACTTGGTAGGCTTATCAATGACGAACCAATGCTTATTGTGATATCAACAAATATTATTATAAAACAATAGTTACAATAGTTCCTAGAATAAGTGATAAGTTGACTATATTGCTTAAGTGTTTAGTCTCGAATTCGAATAATATTCGATAAAGCGTAAGTGATTAGTATGAATATGTTGGATTTACATATCCTCCAAAAAAATTATAAAATAAAATGTTGACGAAAATAATTTTTAAAGGCTCCTAAACATTAAAGGTTTTTTAGGAATCAGAATACAAGAAAATGTTAAGGACTAATTTAAATTATTATTATTATTTATTTGGATAAAAACACATGCATGACACACATATATACTATGCTTATTGCTTACGCCTAACCCTTGCTGGTGCACTGCATTTCTCCAAAGAAATTGAGTCATAAATAATGATTGTATATGTGGAGCACCATGTATTAAAAATTAAACTATTCCCAAAGGTACAAAACTAGTTGCAAATTTTCAATTCTATATTCATTTTAACACATTCCTGGGCCCCTATGCGGATTCTTGTAATTAAGTTACATCCAATCCAACTAATGAATTATTCCAATATGATTTTAGAATGAAATGCTTTAACCACGCATTTCATGTGTCTTCACTTTGAGAATATAAGCTATTCATATAGTCTTCTATTAAATTGAGTAGTCCTTTGATTTGTTTATGTTGATTCTTACAATAGCCATTAATAATTATGATTTAGTTGTACGTGTTTGTAAACTTGCAATGCGTTCTGACACAGCAATTATATTGCTGATGCCACCCATGAAAATTTATATAAACATGTTGAGTTACATAATTCAATAAATTTTTTACACGCAAATGAATTTTATTAACTAATTCAACAGTTATATATATATATGACTGTGTGTTCAATAATGGACCAACATTTCCTCATTGTCTTAATCATCATCACATTCTTTTTCAACGTTAAGGTCAATATCAAGCTTACGCCTTACCGCACCTATATATATAGTGTGTGTGCTAAAATACACTTTAATGTGATTATTACAATAGATTAAACATGAAAGATGCTAAACATTAGTAACGTCATATATAGGAAATTTTCTACTTTTCTAGTCTTACTTGCAATCATGATCCCCATTTTGCAATGGATTAATTTCTTAGCTTAAATCTCACATTATTGTTCACCAAAAGACTAGCTAGTAGTCTAGTACTGCATATATTTACAACCTTCATCAATTTTCTTATATATATATATAAAAGAATTAATCTACATGTATTACTGTACACCTCCGTATATTTTATTTATAATGCGAAAAAATATAAATATTAACATAGAGTAAATAAAATATACGAAAATAGAGATGTATAATGATACATGTAGCATTACCATATAAAAAATATTTCTCTCATGTATTTATTATCTTATCTTTAATGATTTAATCTTGAGTATCTAGCAGAAGTGTAATAATTGAGACTTGAACTTGTAATAAGCATTAACTCACTTCTAATTATTACCCTTTAGATACGAACATTTTTCAGTTCCAACTCATCGTCACTGATCAATGTTGATTATTCCACATGAAAATAATACTCGTATTCAAATTAAACATTATTGATGTAAATTAATAATTAAATCATGAAATAATCTTTAAAAGTAAAAGAATAATAAAACTCTTGTATTCTCACTTTCAAGCCACGCCCTAAATAAAGTATCTCAATCTCTTCTTGATTTGGTGCTTATTACTAGATGGAAAGGTTTTTGCAACTCCTTTTCAAATCAACCAACACATACAGGAAATATATATATAGAATCAAATTCTTTACTCAATATATATATAGCACAGTATTTTATTATATTCATTCAAAAAATGGTCTCCAAAGTGCCAACATAACATGATATCTATATTATGCTAGTATATATATGTATGTCAAAGAAAAGGAGAAACCCTACTTAATAAGCCACTTAATTAATAAAAAGTAATACTTGAATGAATAAAATTTATATAAATTGAGAGAATATATTGTGGCTGTAACTTTCATCATCAGCTAATGCTGAATAAGAAGAGGCAGTAATTTTCATTGTTGCCACTTTTATTTGTTTTTTATACTATATGATATGATATGATAATATCAATTAACTATTACTACTCTAGTATCTGTCAAAAATATATTACGTCAACAAAAGAAAAAGAAGTATCTAACAAAAAAATTATATATGAATACAAGTCTATTATGATCTTACTTAAATAATTAACATTATACAGTTTCTGATTTAATTTTTTTTAAAAATGTTATGAAGTAACTGACAAAATTTATCTGCATGCTGACAGGCAAAGCACGAGGAGACACGTAACTTCTGACACATTCCATTACCAACTAAGAATATGCCACGTGTCACAAATGGCATGCGGTGAAAGTTCTAACTTGGAAGCTTGCTTTTGATTAGTTAAACTGCACCTGAAACAAATCCTTTCGCTGAAACCCGCGGTAATTTTATCACCTCACTCACCTCGTCCTTCTTTTCTTCCTCGGATAACTTTTTTTTTTCGGATTATGTAACCGGGCCTAGGCCCAACAAAAAGTTGTAGATATAATTCATATAGTGATGCTACGTCTAGGCTGCATTTGAAAGAGAGATTAGACTGTAATACTATAAGACTGAGAACGAGAGATAGAAAGTAAGAAACTGAAATTGAATTAAGTTTATTATTATATTTGCTTTAAAATTTATTAAGAGATAATGATTAAAATAAATTAATGAAGGACGAACAAAAATTAATATTTAACATAATATTAAATCTCAGCCTTTCAATTTTAGTTTTAGTACCAGCAATCAAACACTACCCTACATACTACAAGCATTCAAACATTCAACTCAATAAAAATAACTCTTATTTATTTATTTATTTTTTTGTTATGTTAGATTTATTATTTTTATATTTAATACGTACATTTATTAAGTGTAAAAATACTTAGATGAATTGAATACATGTACAACTAGATTAATTTTCATAAACAATATTATCTTTAAAATTTAAATAAAAAGTTTCTTGCCTAAGTCCATGAAAGACAATGGCAACTCCACATCTGTTAATTTATATATTTTAAATTTAAATATTTATTTCAATTACTTTATTTCACAATTGCTCCATATTTAAAAATTTCTAGGCACCATTATGTTAAATCAAAACTCTCCACAAATAATAATTGCCACTAGTTTATTATTGTAACCGGCCACTAAAAATAAAATAAACACAATGTAGCTAATGTTATTGTTATCCAAATCCAAAGTCCATAGTTACTATAACTTACTATTAAAGTCATAATAAAATATTCAATATATTCTATTTTAATATGGAAATTCCCATAACATGTAAACTTGTTCTGTTTCCTTTTCTTTTCTTCCTTCTTAGCTCACTTCTCCAGCTCTCTCTTCAAACTCTAACTGGATCTCTCTCTCTCTCTCTCTCTCTCTAGTGTTTTTCCTCGTTGTACGGTCATGGAGGACGAAATTACCCTCCGTTTTTCTCCAAAATTACGAACCTATATCCCCTTATGTTTCTTCTGCTTTCAACTCGGATTCTAATTTCAGTCAAAGATTCTTTCTCACTTTTCTCTCCTCATCGGAAATTCTGTTTTCCTTCCCTTCCATTTTCCCTCTCTTTCTCGCCCGAATGAGCTGAAACGAGAAGCAACTGCAGAAAGAAGCATTCAGAGTGTGTTTTTGTGAGAGAGGGAGAGAGCAATGGATTTCGTTGAAGGCGTCGGAGAGAGCTCGTCGCCGCCGCGGACGTTCGGCGGTTTCAGCAACTACGACATCAGGAACGATGTGTACAATCGCTTGGTGGAAACCGGCCACGATCAGGCTGTGTCGAATCCCGATTTTCGGGAACTGCTTGAAGCTCACTTCAATCGCTTGCCTCCGAGGTAAAAGAAAAAAAAATTGATCGGTGAAAAACCGATAATCTTTTGTGTTCTTTTATATTTATTTTAATGCTTTTCAGTTTTAGGTTACTATTTTTAGATTGGCGAGTTTGAATTTTAGTTATTGCTGTTTGTCTTTGCATGCATTTGTGTGTACTTTAATGCCTGATTATTGTTATGGAGTTCGTGCAGATTATGGTTTTGCATCGTAATGATTGGTGGTTCAGTTTGAGTTTACTTGAAGAACATGTTAAGCTGATCATTAAGTAGGATTTGATTGAATGAAGTGCTATTGTATTTTGATTTTTGATGATATCAAGCTAGCTTTGAGTAATGATAACGGAATTTGGGGAGCATTTAAGTTGCTCTTGTTGAAAGGACATTTAATTTAATTTGGCATCATTCTATTGGTTATCACAAGTATATTTTGGAGGAAATCATGGTTTGAATGTTTTGTTGACAACTTAGTGGTGAAACTAATATCAGTTAGCTGATTAATCATTTGATTGAGTGTAAGGGATATGGTTATATAACTCATATGTTATATGCTGAAAGAGGGGATTCAGAAATATGGTTATTTAGAGATTGGGCGAACTTGTAACTCCATCTGTTTCTGTTGTTTCAGTTATGGACTTGATGTTAATGTGGATAGAGCTGAAGATGTTCTATTGCATCAGAGTCTTCTTAGTTTGGCAAGGGACCCGGAAAAGCGCCCTGTCATCCATGTACGCTTCTTGGAGGTACCACTCTTTATCTCATTGGAAATATTTCTAGAAATTGTTTCTAAGGTTCTTCAGCAAGACCTGACAAATGTTACTTGGTTGAATGATTTGGATAATTGGGTTCTATCTGATTTTGGATTTTAATGTGTAAGCTAAGCAATCAACATTCGGTGCTTGTTCACATTTGAACTACTGCTTTGGTATGCGTTTATCATGGGCCAAAATTAACATTTCCTTGTTCTGAATTTTTTACTTTGTTAATTGTTACTTTCTTTTGTGACTATACGTAATCTTCTTTTCCATCACTTGTTTGGCAGAACATTTCAGCTCAGGCAGATGGGGAAGAACAAGAAACTGCAAGTACTCATTCTAGTCCAGGGCCATCTAGTCATGCAACTAATGGAGGAGCTGTATCATCTCATAAGAGGTGTGAAATCCACTTTCTGTTCAGTACTTTGTATATACACAATTATGCAAAAAGGTCTCCCTAATTATTAATTTATTAATTATATCTTGTCTTAATGCATCATTTACATCATTCTTATAAGTAGGACAAGGGATCATGCAACTGACTTTGAGGCTTGCTCGAAGCTTGAGGGCCTAAATTTGGATGTTAGAAAGAACTCCAAGGATATAGAGGAATTTCTTACTGACAGCCTATCCCAGAGGTATCACCTGAACAGTGTAGCAAATTAATTAATATTATTGATCAACTATAGATTTTCAAAATGTAGGAGTTTGTCTGTCTCACCTTCTTGATTTAAAATAATGCAAACGTGAAATGCAGGCAGGAGAATTCAAATTTCCCAATACATGAAGTGATATTTTCCACTCTTGACAAGCCAAAGCTTTTAAGTCAGGTGTGCTTGAAAAGTCTACCTTGTCTTTTGTATAAAATAAAATGTATTTTTTATTCTTTTTTTACTTCCACCAGCCCTCTCTTTAAAATATATAAGGTTTAAGTTTAGCTTCCATATTTATATCAACTTAACCAATTACTGGAATGAAATGGAAACTTTATCAAAATTAAGATATAATGCATTTCAACACTAGGAGTGATTTATTAAGTTGTAATATAGAGCACACTGACATTCTAAGGCAGGACAAAATGAGTCGCAAGCCATGGTATGACCCTAAACAGTGATAGGTGATTCTTGCAAAAGTATTCTAGACAGATAGTGGCAAATATAAATTGCTTCTACTAGAGACCAGGTTTTGA
Source organism: Stylosanthes scabra (assembly GCA_036250425.1). Taxonomy (NCBI): domain Eukaryota; kingdom Viridiplantae; phylum Streptophyta; class Magnoliopsida; order Fabales; family Fabaceae; genus Stylosanthes; species Stylosanthes scabra. The sequence goes on from JASCZI010211571.1 coordinate 71,394, forward strand.
CTAAAAATACTGGTGTGGATTTGTAGATAAGATATTGGAGGTGGAAATTGGGATTTCCTTTGTGTAATTGTTGTTTCATTCGGTTGATTTTTTAAGCAGGAAGTTCTATTTCTGTTTATGACTGAAAATTTACTCGATGTACTGCATGGGTTTTTGACGGATACTGTTTCCTTTAGCTGTCAGCTTTGCTGTCCGATATTGGGCTTAACATCCGTGAAGCACATGTTTTCTCCACTACTGATGGCTACTCCCTCGATGTATTTGTGGTGGATGGATGGCCAGTAGAGGTAAGATGCCACTTGCAAAATATGTCATCCTATGTTTGCATTCCCTTGAAAATTTTATGATTGCTGTACTGGTGAAGTATGCCATTTTTTTCAATTTAAATAGTATAAAGGTATCTATGCTATTGTTTATGCCTAATGCCTCTTTAATTGATTATATAAAATATTCCATATACACTTCTATTTAAATTTTATTCTTTTTTAAAGTTCTCTTGACTTGCCCTGGGGATTCAACTCTATTTTTGGTGGTCTTATCATCTGACCTTTAATGAACACTTTGTACTGGCAATGGCATTGGTTTGTACCGTCAATTTTGCAGCTGCTCTATCCTAGTTACTACCTCTGACAACCTTATCTGACTTCTAATTCTGATAAAGTTGAATGTGTCTATGCCTGAAATTGAGCTTGTAGATTATTAAGGAGCATTGATATTATTTCCCTAATGACAGGACTTTCTGTTTCATCATATTGTTTGCTGACCATGCAATCTTGTACTCAGGAAACAGCTGGTTTGTATGAAGCTATGGAAAAAGCAGTTGCAAGAAGTGAGGTGTGTCATGTATCCTTAATTTTGTATTTACACATTCATTTTTGAACTTTTATGTATGAGTTTTGGTAACAACATCCATTCTAGTCTGTAACTCCAAAATGACTAAATAAAATAATAGGTGAGCCTGTGCTTTTTTGCCCTGTGAGTGCAACCCATCATCAACATTAGTTTGTTTGAATACCACTCTATAAACATGAGTGTTTTGCATTCATTCCCAAGTAAATTTTTGAATGGCATATAATCAAATGTTCTTCTTTTCCATAGGGATCATGGTCACGCTCTTCAAATTCGCTTTCAGTTGTGGAGAAACCCTTAGCTGCAGAAGCAAAATGTGGAGATTGGGAGATAGACAAGAGGTTGTTAAAGATTGGAGAAAGAATAGCATCTGGATCCTGTGGAGATTTGTAAGTTGGTTTTTATTTCATGTATAAATATGTGTGCTCATTTATTCCCTTACCTGATCGGGTCATACTTTCTATATGTATCCTTATTCCTTAGTTCTAAACTTTTAATCGGCATTATGGTTTGTCCACAGGTATCATGGGGTTTATCTAGGGCAAGATGTTGCTGTTAAAGTTATGAGATCTGAGCAACTAAATGATGCTTTGGAGGATGAATTTGCTCAAGAAGTTACAATTCTGAAGTTAGTAATTTGCCACATTATGCTGCACAACATACTCTTTCTTTCTTTCTTTTTTTAATGAATTCAGTTTGTGAGTGGTGAACCTTCTCATTTGGGTTTGTATATTCAATTATTTTCACTGAAGATCCTTCGTTTAAAGAGACTTTATATCACTGAATGCAGGCAGGTGCACCATAAAAATGTTGTTCGTTTCATTGGTGCATGTACAAAGTCTCCGAATTTGTGTATAGTAACAGGTATGGATCTTCTGTTCTTTGATAAAATATCCATTTGACTCATGTGGTGCTTGAACTCTTGGTTACTAGCACATGACAAGAGTGAACCATATAATAGCCCAAGCCACACAATCCTTATACACATCTTTTTCCCATGTTAGGATTTCCATTCAAAAGGGACTGCTATTTCCAAATTTTAGTAACCTGCACATATGTGAAAACTGCATGGCCAATCACTATCAGGGACCAAAGTGCATATGTACCAACTTTGATGAGACTTACGATTTTCCCAAAATAAAATTATGCCCTCTATTCGTAAAGATTTCTGAAAAATTACTTCAGCTACCATGGGGGCTATATATTTTCTCATACTCTTGAAGACTTAAACAGTCTTGTTTATCATATGACAAACCAACAAATTATTTGAAGGCAGACATCTAGATAAGTTTTGGTTTGACTGTGGTAGTTAAACACTTGAACCTTGTAAGCTCAGAAATTATTAGCTGAATAGTTTATACTCTCTATCTCCAATTCCTTATTATGTTTTCAATTTTTCATCCATCTAAACATATTTCATACTGGCAGAGTATATGCCCGGAGGAAGTCTGTATGATTACCTGCACAAAAACCATAATGTCTTGGAGCTGTCTCCATTACTGAAGTTTGCAATTGATGTTTGCAAGGGTATGGAGTATTTACATAGAAACAACATAATTCACAGGGATTTGAAGACAGCAAATCTCCTGATGGATACAGACAATGTAAGAGTTAAAAAAATAAAAAACTAATAATTTTATCTTGTAAACAACACTAATAATGCATATTATGGTCCCAACTTAGAGCTGAAAGTGGAAGACGATACATTCCATACGACAATACAGTTAGAGAATTCATCCTATGTTTTCACTATCAAATTATTTTATTAAATATGTCCTTTTCATATTAGGTTGTTAAAGTAGCAGATTTCGGTGTAGCTCGATTCCTCAATCAGGAGGGAGTGATGACAGCAGAAACTGGGACATATAGATGGATGGCACCAGAGGTTTGTCATATGAATAATAGTAAACATAAAATACATAACTTCCCTGCAGTTTGAGAATTTGATAGCAATTTTGGTGTTAAAAGTATTATGCATTTTAAAACTAAAATTGCTGGCCATTTCACTCTAACTTATTGTAAACTAGTCCAGCCAGCATAACATTTCATATCAAGCTCCTAGCCATTGTATCCTTAAATTTTAATTGGAATTTCTAATCCAAACCGCCACTACTCCTAAGTATGATCTTGTACATCTTATGAAGATGAGACCTACTTTGTGCTGTTTTATCTGTGAAGGGTAAAACCAAAGAACTTTGAAGTTTCTTGTGCTTGAATGTCCAAGTCTGATCGCTATTTACATAAGATATTGGGTTTCTTCCTTGGTGTATTGATGTGCATTTGCTTTCTTTGTTCTGCCTTTGTTTTGTTTGATAAAAGATGTTTCATGAGAGGGTAGACATATATTCATTGTTGTTTGACACTTAAAAACACATTTACTTACCTAGTCGGTTCTGAATTTGCATAACACCATGTACATTGTTAAATACGATGTCTCTTTTTGTTTTGCACAAATATCATGTGCTTTTCTCTGCTTTTTTGGTCCTTTACAAAACTTAAGCCTGAATCCGGAAAAAAAGCAGAAAGATAATAATAGAAGGCAGATCAATCAAAATCTACATTCTGATACATACACGCACAAACACACTACTACTTGATGAACTTGTTTGCTATGAGGTATATTTGTCTCGTTCTGGCTTTACTTTCAGTATCTTATTGTTGTCGGATTTTCTCGCAAGGTTATCAACCATCAGCCTTACGATCAGAAAGCAGATGTGTTCAGCTTTTCCATAGTACTCTGGGAACTAGTGACAGCAAAGGTATGTATGGCCTAATAAATTGAAAAGACAATAGTTTGTTCCATTATTCTTTTTACTCAACAGTACAAATAGAGTTTTATAAAAGCAATTATTTGTCGCGTTTATGTGGGTATTCAGGTGCCTTATGATACAATGACTCCACTACAAGCAGCCTTGGGTGTTAGACAGGTTTGCTTTCCTCGTAGTGAGACTCTATTAAGCAAAATGATTATATTCTCAAATTGAAACCCTCATAAATTAGAGCTATAAGGAACATGTCAATTTAGCGGTCTGCATCCCTATCGTCTGCATGTCTTCTCATAAATAAATATGATAAGTTCAATGAATGCATGTTTCTGGTAGCATATAAGCACTAAATAGACTATCTTTTACTAGGGACTGCGCCCAGAACTTCCAAAGCATGGACACCCTAAACTATTATACTTGATGCAAAGATGTTGGGAAGCAGACCCAAGCAACCGGCCGAGTTTCCAGGAGATAACAGTTGAACTTGAGAATATCTTACAAGAAGTTGAGGTATACATATCTCTTGTATAAAAATCAAAACATAACTTTAGCTTCTAGTATTTGGTAAACATATCATTTTATTGGCCTGATTTTAACTTCACCATGCAGAATGATTCACAAGCTAATGGTGCTTGACATTTTCTGTGCAAATACCTTAAGTTCCAGGCCATTGAGCATCAATCTGGCTTTCTCTCTTTCTTTTCTACATTGCCTAAGCTATAGAGTGTTCATGTTCCTTTTTTGCATTGAGGGGAAAAAAGGAGGAGTTTATAGAAGCTGACCAATACAAAGTTGTAAAGAGACACTAACATTATAGCTGATAATACTTTTGATATATCCCTGGAAAAGTCATGTTAAAATTAAATTACATTATATACCTCAGGCAAAATCGAATTAAATTACATTGTAAAAAGTCTTTTACAAGAGAAATACTATGTTCCACATGGTTATTAAAATGGGTTTTCTGGTAGACAGGAAAATATAGAGGGGTAATTCATTGGAGAACTGCTTTCTTTGGATTGTAAATTAGTTATTTGAATTGGTCTAATCTTATCTCTGTCCCTTTGGGCCTTTGTAAATTTTTCAAGATTTGGGGATTATGTACTTTACTAAGTTGAGAGTTAAAATTATTCAAGTGAAATAACAAGAAAAAAAGTTTTGTAAACATTATATATGCAATTATGCATAGTGAATATACCAGCTCTATAGAAAATACATCAGAAAAAATGAACTTGCACTATATGAAATTACTTATTTTAAAAACTTAGATTATTAGCTAGATTATATAAATACCTGTAAATCAAACAATGAACCAATGAATTTATGTATGTCTTTACTAATTTTTTTCACCCTGTTTTGGATAAAGTATTTCTCTTCAATATAAATTGCGATCAAGAATGAAGTTTGAAGCGAAGAATTTGAAATCTTACAATAAGAATTTCGATCATAAAATAAAAGCTTGGACCAATTTGGTGTAAGCTCCTCTCAATGCTATAGTATATGTACAATAAAAATAGTTAAATAACGATAAAAATCTAAATTTAATATGACTAAATATTTTTTTTTTTCAATTTTAGAGACACCATTTATCAATCAGCATATGCTATGTTATCAATCTAAATTTATATATATAAAAAAGTTGCCTTGCACATGGAGTATAGATAGAATTTATAATAGGTCAAATATCAAGTAGAATTGTTTAAAAAATAATAATGTTATGATATATAATCCCTTTGTTTTATTGTTAGCCTAGCTTAATTTGTTTTCTAACAATGTACTAGTAGGTACAACTAATATATGAATTAGCATATAAAATTATGATAACATGTGTCAAATATATCCCTTCAAAGTATATAATATAATGTGTATAAAAGTACGCACCTTCATCTTTTTTCTTTCTTTCTTTGTCATTGCCGAACAAAGAGCATATATACTTAGCATATAAAATATAAAAATACAACTATTGTTATGTGATGTGAAGTTTATGTATATCCACAAGGTCCCTTCTGATGAGAATAGTCCTTATTTCCTTCTGGATTATGTTTTTTTAATCATCACTACATATTTAATAATCACTACATAAGGTCACACTAAAAATTAACTAATAAATCATTCATTCATATAAAACATATATTAAAATATAAAATACAAAATACATATATTTATGCATATACATAATAACTCATTTTAAATATATAAATAACATTTTTCAACTACTTCTGCTGGTTGCCATAAAGTACCTTCATGTGTAATTTTTCTTCTTCTTTTGGATTATTGTTATTTGACTAGGTTCATCGAATTATATAGATCAATATCTTCTAACAGCTAGGCAGCACAATTAGTATATATGACTATATATGGTCAACAATATATTCTAAAGAAATTTGGTTGCTATATTTTAAAGAAATCTACTTCAATTAACAAAAGTTATATATTGATCCAAATTTTGGCCACATACATTATTTTTCTTATTTAAAATCCCATCATTGAGGTATAAAATACAAACTCAATTAATAGGAATGGATTTTTTTCAATTTTTTTAAAGGAGAATAATCCAATGTAACCACACAATTTTCAATGTAATAATACCTCTTTTCCAAGTTTTCTTTATTAACCGAGAAAAAAGTTAAATAATAAATAAATAAACGCTAAATTACTCATAACAAAAGAGAGGATATAAATTTTCATTGTTATAGAACCAAATTGTTTATAAATAATAATGTTGCAAATCATACCCTGAATTTCTGGATTTGTCTGATCCATAGCAACCTAATTGTAGATCTGAGTTCACACTGATTCATATGTAGATTTTATTTATATTGTTTAATGGGTTATGCTAAGTGCACATTAAAATTAGTCATTAAAATCAGTCACCGGTATATAATACGCATTGAAATATAAAATACGTATTAAATATGAGTTAAACTACATATATATTTACATATGTATTTTATATTTCGATATGTATTATACATAGTAACTGATTTTAATGGCTAATTTTAATGTGCAAATAAAATTATTTATCTTGAATTTCAAGTTTGAATAGTCTTTTGCTAATTTCAACCACCTGAATTTAATATATTATATATGCATTTTCTAATTGATAAAATAGCCGACAAATGTCGTCCCTTGTCATGAAGTAACGAAGCAATAATTAAATTACAGAGGATCTGTAGTTGCTACTTGGTAGGGTTACATTTGAACAACCTAAGATATTGAGCTTCACTTTTCCATTACATAAAATCATTTTGATGCGAAGGGCTCCAAAATTTACTAGGGATAGGAACATGACACTTGACAGAATGGAAGAGAATAATTTTGAGATACCAAAAAAATAAAAATAAAAAATAAAAAATGAAGCAAACAGAAATTTTATTTGTTTATGGATCTTGTATTTGTATTTTTATTTGACATACACAAAGGTTATGATGAAGTTGCCTATATAATATAACCCGGATTTAATTTAATGAGGGTTTTACATAACCATAAATTATTTGCATACTAATAACTAAGTGTCTAATAATAATAATGAAAAAAACGGAATACTAATTTTAGTGTGCAATTATTGAATAACATTACTCTTTACTACGTAAACTATTTGTTCTAGAAAGGGGTTGAAGTTTATAATTAATAATTAGTGTAACTTATTAGTAGGTGGACTTATTACTAGCTTGTAATATAATCATTCTTTTCTTACTTCATGTACTTGTGTACTTACATATGTCAAGAAACTTTACAATAAAAGAGGAGGTTATTGATTATGGGAACTATTGCCCTACTGCTAAAAGTTTGCTGAGTATTAATTTAGTGCTATCTTGAAATACATTAATTTGTCAAATAATAAAAAAGTAAAAAAAATTAGATTACCTAAGACTGAACACAATTCATCAAGAAGATCCATACCATAATGTCCCAAAAGATGAATTTACTATTTGTTACTACTATATATACTCTGGCTTTTCATTGGTCAATGAAGAGAACCCTTGAAAAGGAAAGATTGTATTGTAACCTATGAAAGTCTCAAAATCCCTCTCACCTAACCATAAGACAGATCAAGTGGCAGCAATTATATAAAGGAATATTGAACTGTAGGGCCCTTGTTCGGCTAATTCATATCTTAACAATATTCCTTATAACAAGTGTACAAAGATATTAGTTAGTGAACAAAAAGAGTAGAGGACAAACCATAGGTGTCCTAAAATTAAATCCCATGAAGATATATATACACTCCGGATATTTTGTTAATTAATTATATTACATATACATTAAAAATAAATTATGCATTAGTTATTTTATATAAAATATATGTTTAGTATTTTATAAAAAATTATTATACTACTATATAGAAACAAATTTGATTGTTGATTTATTGCTAATTTGATGATTTCTCTAATTAGATTATTTTAGTTAATAAACATATAAATTAGTATGCATATATATAAATATTCACAATATATAGAAGGTGATTTAATAGTTGATTTTTAATTTAATTTTGCATTTTCTATATGGAGATATTGTTAAGCTTTTCCTTATGAAACTTTTGTGGTTATTGTAAAATTAATATTTTATCATTATTCCCACAAATTAAACTATTATATTGATTATCTTTTTAATTATGCTAATTTGTAATAATTTGCACGTGAAACTCGGATATAAATTTAGTGTGTGTATATATATATATATATTTTCATTTTAAATGAGAATTTTAAAGTGTGGAGTGGATGTATGTTGGACCAATTCTAAAGCAGATAATACTATAATAGTATGAAAATAATGAGAGAATTTTATTTATTTAAATTATCACAACCATTTTATAACCACAAGCAATGCATGTAATTGTCAATGACACTTGCAAAGAAGTGCCTTACAACTCCGCAAACACACAATAATAATAATTAAGAATAATTTTAATATATAAAGGGAAACATACAAAAGGAAATTATGGGAATTGAACCAATCATATCAAAGAAAACATTTTGACACTTCTTTTTCGTTTATGTAAACAAAACAAAATGCGGAAACTTTGCTTCCGATCTATTTCTTCTCGTATAATGCTGAAGTGCTTCATTCATTCTGCCATTCATCATACCACTTTATTTATTTATTTGAAATATTCTTGAAACCCTACAAAATACAAACACATGAAGACACATTATTAGTCAGTCAATCTGTCCTTGTTAGCATTAACATCTCAATATATATGAGAAAAATAATAACATATGAAAATAAAAATCTATTAATAATAGGTCAGTGAGAGAATTTGGTATGACTTTTCAATAAAAATGAGAAAAATAGCTTTATTTCATTTAAGAATACTAGTCCATGCAAAAATAATGTTATTAGGATGTTATATAGATTCTTGAAAACTTAAAGCAAATTAACTAACAAAGCTTTGAGAACATATAGAATGAATTTTGGAGCGGGTTATTTTTTCCTCAATGAGAAATCTTTACAAATATGCCTATATTATGTCATCCTCAAAATGACATCATAATATACCAATCATGGTTTTTTAAATAAAAAACTTAATTAAAATTAGTATGGTTATCGAAAATGGAATTAGAAATCTAATTAAATTAAAAGAGAAAATTTTTTTTTTCATACAGAAACTTAGCTTGCTGAGCTGCTGCTGTATTTAGTTATAGTATCCATAAAAGGAAAAGAAGCACCTATTAAATTTTCCAGGTGAGATTTGATGAAAGTAATATCAAAGCTAAGAAAAGTATATATTATCTGATTAATGGCTTGCATGTTGCTGTGTAAGGAAAAAGGAGTACTAGTAGTGTGAATGTTTGGCATATTATAAAAGTATCTCTTTTAAAAATTTAAAAAAACATGAATAATTATATATCTGTTAATACATAAAAAAAAATTAATATTATATATTATAAAACAGCTTCTTTTAAAAAGGTGAAAGCTTACCACGTATAATAACAATTCAATGCTAAACCACCATCTAGTAGTGGTGGTATGGTGGAGGAGGTGAAGAATAGATGTAATGTGGTGGAGGCGAATGAACCGGTGGAGGAGGTGACTTATATTTGTAAATTGGTGGTGGTGGAGATGAGTACTTGTAGGGCTTCTTTGGTGGCGGTGGCGGTGAAGAATAATGGTAGGGCGGTGGAGGAGAATGCACTGGTGGTGGTGGAGATGAGTACTTGTAAGGCTTCTTTGGTGGTGGTGGAGGAGAAGAATAATGGTAAGGTGGTGGTGGAGGAGACTTGTATTTATAAACCGGTGGCGGTGGAGATGAGTACTTGTAGGGCTTCTTTGGTGGTGGAGGAGGAGAAGAATAATGGTAGGGTGGTGGTGGAGGAGACTTGTATTTGTAAACTGGTGGTGGTGGAGATGAGTACTTGTAGGGTTTCTTTGGTGGTGGTGGAGGGGAGGAATAATGGTAGGGTGGAGGAGGAGAATGCACCGGTGGTGGTGGAGATGAGTACTTGTAAGGCTTCTTTGGTGGTGGTGGAGGAGAAGAGTAATGGTAGGGTGGAGGAGGAGAATGCACCGGTGGTGGTGGAGATGGGTACTTGTATGGTGGAGGTGGAGGAGATGGGTACTTATAAGGAGGAGGAGGTGATTTGTATTTGTAAACCGGTGGCGGCGGTGATGAGTATTTGTATGGCTTCTTTGGTGGTGGTGGTGGAGAAGAATAATGGTATGGTGGAGGTGATGAGTGGACGGGAGGAGGTGGAGAGTGGTAGTAGTATGGTGGAGGAGGTGAGTGAACTGGTGGTGGTGGAGAAGAATAATGGTATGGTGGAGGAGGCGAGTGAACTGGAGGAGGCGGAGAGTGGTAGTAGTAAGGCTTTTTAGGTGGTGGTGGTGGAGAAGAATAGTGGTACGGTGGAGGTGGTGAGTGAACTGGAGGAGGTGGAGAGTGGTAGTAGTACGGTGGAGGAGGCGAGTGAACTGGAGGAGGTGGCGAGTGATAATAATATGGTGGAGGTGGCGAGTGCACCGGTGGCGGCGGAGAGTGGTAGTAGTAAGGCTTTTTAGGTGGTGGTGGAGATGAGTAGACGTAGTTATTTGCTGAAATTTGAGAGGGGAAGCTAAGTGCTATAATTGCTAATACAAGAGTGAGTGTTGAGGCCATTAGGGTCCCCATGGTTTTAATTTTAAGGGTTTGTGTATGTTTTAGCAAAGGCGTTGCCACCCCCTTTATATAGTTTCTTTCATTGCCCATTTCACATTGTTGACTATTCATCTCTTATGCATGGTTGGTGTGCACATGATAATGATTTGATGTACTACACTTTATTATTTTTCTAAAACTTATATCAAACTATCTTCATCCATCTACCATTATAATTTATAAGGGATTATTTCAATAACAATACCTTGTATAAACGGATGAATATTTTCTATTCTCTCTTACTTAGCTTGACCTAAATTTTATGATATGTTAAATCACAATTTATTTTAAAGTATTGTTTAAAATTATAATTGTTTTTATAATTTTTTTAGGTATTTAAATATATAATAAAGATATAATCATTCATGTATTTTTTTCTGTCAATTTAAATTTTTTTTTAAAATTATATAATGCATACTAAAGATTTGAAAATATGTTGGCACTTTTTCTATATATTGGAATGTGAGTAGAAATGTACAAAAGACAAATATGTTTTGAGACAAATATTTTACATATTTCTCTATCTTTCTTATTTTTAAATAATATAAACAAATATATATTTTTTCATCAATTAATAACAAATTAAAGTCTTAACTCATGTATAAAAGCTTATATCAACCAATTTCTATATCTTATTTTTTTCTTGGAAAGTCCTCTAACTTATTAACCTTTGATATTACTTTTGGGTTACACTAATAATAACATAATAGACCCAGCCATAACCTTAAAACTATTCAAAATATAGTATGCTATATTCAAATACACATACAATTACATCTGAATAAGGAAATGATGAAGTAGGCACTAATGTTGTGTCCAATTGAGTGTAGTATTGTGGCTTATCATAACTTCATTTATTTAGTATTAAGTCACAATACAAAACACTAAATTACTAAATTAAATATCAAAATTAACAATTAATAGTCCCTTGGCCAGTTGTCTTGCATTACAACAACTCTTAAACCAATTTATCATATAATTAGATATACATAAATATAATCACACCTATATAATATACATTTTACCAATCAACATTTTAATTCCTTTGAAAACTGTCGAAAAAACTACCGCAATTTTTTGCGACAGTTTTATAAAACCGCCATTATCTATCGAATTTTACGCAATGATTCATGTTTTTATTATACTACTTTTTAGGTTTTTATATAGAATTTTTAATTTTTTTTTTACAAATACATGTAACCCAAGTGGGCTGCGGATGAACGCGTATTTAGATTTGAAAGAGACAGAGCAAGCCATGCACAAAATCAATCAATTATAATAAAGTAACTGATAAAATTAGCTGTTAATTTTGACATACACTTCCATTATTATGTTACTATTTTTCTTTATAGGATGATATTAGTAGTAGTAGTCACACCAACGAACCATTATTTTATTATTATGATAATATATTGGCCTTTGTACGTAAGCAATTAATTATTTTGTAATTTGTAATAATTAAAACGAATGAACGCGCAAAGTGTTTGTTAAATTATTATTGTTAGGTATCTCTAATCGATTGTCGTTTTCTTCAACTCAATGGCGAGTTTTGAAAACTGTTAAGAAAAGAACGCATGCATGGTTGCCTATGTTTACTTTCTCCTCTGATCTTCTAAAGTGTGGTGTGAAACAACTATATACGAATATATATAATCTTGGACTTACATGGTAACATTCATTACTTTATAGGGCATCGGAATTTTTAAGGACAAAATCGAATAGAAAAATAAAATTTTTTTATCGAAGATATAATTATTTATGTTGTTTATTTCTATCAACTTAAGTTTTTCTTTTAAAAAAAATATTTTTTAACATAATATCAGAAATTATGATTGAAAGATTTCAATATTTGTTAAATTTGAAAAGAATAAAATTTAGTATAATATGCGGTTACAGATATAATTGTTTTTTTTTTATTTAAGATTTTGAGAGAAGTAAATTTTCAACGATATTTATGCAAAAAATTCTCTTAAAATTCCAAATAACAATGCTAGGTAACCAATAAAAATTCAGTTAATATCAGACATCAATTTAAATTGAATGTTTTATTTTTTTAGGTTCGGATGTTCTGTTTATATATTTCGGATGTTTTATTTCTTTTGGTTGATTATTGGTTGCTTTAGGTTCGAATGTTCTATTTCTTTTATCGTGGACATTCTATAAACAATAATTACGGATATTCTACTTTTTATTAATTAGAAAAATATTGATTACCTATATTTTTCCAACTCCAAAATAAATACTTATAAAAAATGCAAATATTTATATCAACTTAGATTTTTAGAATAAGTATATTTTTGCTATATCTTCATCGAATGATATATATTTGATGGGAAACAAGCATAACGTATGGACATGTTGCATTGCATGGACTACTAATAACACAAGGAAGTATAAGACAATTAGATTAGCCTATATATCACTCTTTTTAAAGCTTTTTGCTTATTTTAAGCATATTCACTATCTAAAGTAATTGTTGTATGAAAATAACGTATCTGCACCAATTCTCCCAAATAATATATAAGATAGTCTGATTTTATATTAAATTAATAATTTCACGAATTAGAAAATGTGTATTTTCTTTTTTTGGTGACTATTAGAAAATGTGTATGTGTGAAAGCAGGTTCATGCATGTATATCCACTATATATGTCTACATGGATCTCTTAAAATGCAATAAACAATTCATTGAGATCTTGTGCATTAATTATTGCTTTTGAATTTGGACTCTAAAGGCTAGACCCTTACTTCCAGCAAGGGATGAGAATATGAGATTATGAGAATATCTGCTATCATTCAAATTTGTACAATAACACTTTTCTTTATTCATTGAGAAATTATTGTTTAGAAATTTTCCCAACAACCAGTTCACCGAAAGAAATTATAATATTTTAATAAATTAATTTTACAATAAAATATGAGCTATTTAAATATAAAAATAAAGGTAATTTTCTGCTGCCCATAGATTTTTGTCGAATTTGTCAAAATATAGGGTTAAAATAAAATTGGATCTACTCCTTTATTTTTTTTTAAATTATACAATTGAATTTTAGACACAATAGAAGAGACCTAAAATCAAAAGAAAAGTAACATTAAATAGAAATATATTTTAGTCTCATATATTTATTAAAAAATCAACAAGTAAAGTTATGTTTTTTGTCCCTACTCGGTAACTATAAGTAGTTAATAGGTTTGGTAAGCTTATGACTTTTGTTCTAGATCTACCCTCCAAAACTACTAGGTCAAAGTTACAGAATGTTCCTTGAATAGGCAATGTGCCTAACCTAGTTAATACCTCTAAATTAAAGTGTATATAGGAGAAGAATTGATAGAGAATGTAATAATAGGCAATAATATACCAAAGCTATTACTTCTAGGTAATGTATTGGTGAAATAATGAAAGAGAATGATGGAGTGTAAAATTATATATAAAAATAAATATATATATTGGATGTTAGTTCACAAGTTACACTACCTTATTAGAAATTTTGAGTATCTAGCTAGCTAGCATTAGTTATGAGACCATGACATCTTCCTAGTCATTGTTTGATTAGTTGCAGCATTGTAATCATGGTTTTTATTTGATCTTGTATTATCTGAGGTAATCTCAATCAATATAACTAATAACTCACTAGTTCGTTTAAGTAAGTGTTGGGGTTCGAATCTCGCCTTATGCATGCAGTAATCCGGTGGCCAGCGGCAAATCCTTAAATAAAACTCAGATCCACAACAGATTAATTTTCGTCCTGTCGAGTTTGAGATAATTGAGAAATAAAAAATATCTCAATCAATATGATGCATGTGAAACAGGAAGGTTTTATATTATTGCTCGTTGGCCTAAGTATAATATTTATTTTTAGGAATCGTATTCTTTTATTTTTTCCCCCTCAAAGTTCAATTTAATTGGCTAATCCTTACTATTGGTAGTTAAATAAATCTATATATTATGAAAGATTAATTTAATTACTTTTATATCATTTAGTTGAGTTCACACACATAATGGCACAACCTAATTAGTAAAAGACTAAAGGATAAAATATTTTTTATCAAACATTTTAAAAATACTCTTAAATTTTAATTATTTATTTTAATTTTATATGTCAAGTTTTTAATTTGTATTAATTTTTTGCACAAATCAATGCAGATGGTAATAATTGCTAAGGATAAAATTAATGTAAATAAAAAATTTGAATAATAAAATTAAAATAAATTAAAATTTAGAATTTTTTTTAAAACTTTTGAAAAACGTTATCAAATAACTTGCTCTCGAAGATACTCTCTCCCAAAAAAAACCTTTAATAATTTATTTAAACGAAATTTATCTCTGCAATTTATTTTCTACTTGTGAAAAAGAAAAATAACGAATGAACCATTTAAAAGAATAGGCCAAACCAAGGAGAAAACTGAGAAATTGTAACAAAGTATTTTGTTTTTGTCCATTTCTAATTTTCTATATAATAGAGCCAATATTAATTCATCTAAGACAGTAGAACAAGTAATAAATAATGGACCACCGCCAGCTATTAATTTCAATACGTGTTTTTGTGTTAAACGGTTAAACAATCACGATGAAAATGAAAGTGACTACGTTTATAGTAGTTATAATAAGTAGTGAAAGTAACATACATTAAACATTATTAAGTTTCTAATTTGTTCTATTCCTAAACCCTAAACTTGAATTAGTTAAAGCTTTTTACCTTTAGTAGCCAATTTTCACAAATTCAATGTTAACATATATAATTCTTACTTGCCAAATTCCAATTTGAAAAATATAGTTAGTTGATGCCTCAAGTGATGATTATTATGGAGTGCATGGATCTACTTCCAAGTGGTGCAATTCAATTGGATACTGAAAAACCCATCAAAGAACTCACCATAATTCAATTATTATTTTTGAGAATATCAGTTCTTCTTTGTTTAAATCAATCAAAATGTCAATGTTTTTTGGTATGACAGAATAATTATTAGTAATTAACTAATTATTGATTTGACGAGGCTTAGAAATCAGTCGTAACAAATATTAATTCGGGAGGGTAGTTAGCATATTAATTTGGAATTTGTGTGTTCTAAGGGATAGAGATTCCACAAAAGGGTACATATGGTTTGAGACATTCCTGTGAAATATTGGCCATTATTGGCTTGGTATCTCATAGTTTATAATAATCTAATAATTTTAATAGTTAATTTCAATTAATTTTAATGTTTATATTATTTTTTTTATTAAAATTAATTATTAAAATTATTAATTTATCGTAAATCGTAATATATCTAAAATATTTTCTATACATTATACAAGTTAATTTCAAGAATAATTTAATTTTTCATACTTTATTAGAGTTATTTCATGCATGTAGGTAAGGGTGTGCATGGACGGCTAAATGAGATAAATTTATTGGCGAGATTTAGATTTGATACTAATATTTTGTTGGGTCTATTTTTAAGATTTAAATTTGACTCCAAATTAATCATTCAATAAAGAAAATCGAATTAATTCATATAGACGGGACCATATATTTAACTTATGTAATAAAAAATTTATAAAAATTTTACATAATTATTGCATGAAAATCAAAATTTATAATAGATTAACAACACTTTTTTATTATAAAACTATAAGAAAAAATAAATGATATATATAATAAATGAAACAACATATATAATTAAATGTAATTAATTAAGTACTCTTTAAATAAATCTCATAAAACCTAAAGTCATACTATATGTACGGTAAGTATAATTATCATGAAAGAATTTATCCAATTTCTTCAATACAAATGCACGATGACTATAGTCTATGTGATTATTCTTTTACTGGTTCATAGTTTTTATTTGAAATTTCATCATAAATTAGCTGGACATCATGATAATATAATCTACCAACCTTGATATTGCGTGTAACTTATTATTTGTGTTGTTTATTTTTGTTGTCCAATCACGAAGAATTAGAGAAACCAGCCCAAGTCAAATTCTCTACCTCAAAATCATGGCTCATTTTCAACATGTCATTAATGTATTAGGACTGCGATTATCTCATCAATCATACATATATAGTCTTTAAATAAAGAATTTAGTTAACATGTATCTTTTGGTATAAGATATATTAATTATTAATTAAAAATGTTTTTATATAAAATATAAAAAATAATTTTAAATTTATTATATTTTATTGAAAAAAATTAAAAAATTATTCTCACTATTAATAACTAACTATGTACCCTTAAATAAAGTAACTATATCGCTAGAGGCAAGACATTTAATTTATTTGATTCTAAAATCCAATAAAAACTCTCGATGCCTCCACTACAATTATGTCTAATTTTTTCTCCTAGTGTTTAGAGTAATTTTGCAATTAAAATTATTTTCTACATACAACTATTAATAGTAATTTTTTTCAACATTTAAATGTTAGTGCTACCGTTTTTAGAAATATATATATAATAATAGTTCCTGTATTATTTTTCACCAAAAAAGTAAAAATAGTTCCTTTATTATTACTATATTACCTTAATTATTCAATGCATGTAAAAATTAAGTTTATGTCCGAGTTTAAAAAACATTATCCAAAATGGATCTCTCTGTCCCAATTATTATTTATTAACATTTGTTTGGTATATAGCCTCCTGTTGTAGGTCAACAATGGAGAGGTACAAGTTGATAAGACTTGAATTTGTTATATATTAAGTTGAGCAACTCTTCCATTTCATTATTTTTAGAGTCAGAGAAAATTGTTTCACTTCAGCTACCGACACAGAAATGATAGCATCAGACTCAATGCAAATTCTAGAGCTTACACATAAAAGGGCCAACCCAGTTCAAGTCCCACTTGGTGGGGTGCTGGGGAAGGGAATATACTAGCAGCCTTACCTCTACTTTCGTAGAGAGGCTGTTCGAACCCACGACCTCAAACTCCACGGTAAGTGAGCTTACCGCTGAGCCAAGCCATACACAATCAAAATTTAATTATGGTCTATCATATATAGTATTGTTGATAAAAATACAAAGTGTTGTTAGCTATTAGAGCTTCATATTTTGAGATATGAATTGAGTATGATAGTTTTCAATTTTTCATATATTTTGTAGTTGTGAGTTAGTTAAGTCTTGGAATTAATTAAGTTGTAAACTCATTAAATTTTATTATGATATTAGACATTATTATATATATGTAGATATGATGATATATACAAGTAAATATTTAGTTTAATAAATTTTATGCTCTAAATGTTCATGTGTTAGCTAGAGTATATCAGAGAAGTAGTGCATTTTGGATAAAAAAAAAAAAATTAAAAGAAGCAAAATTAAGACATAAAGCAAAAAACAATAAAAATATTTTATCTGAATTTTCTTTTAATATTAATGTGGGGCTAATAAGTTTAAATATAAGTCATTTTCTAATTACTAGTAATTCTTATCTGTTAAATCCCTTCTTTTGTTTTCTTTTGATCCGTACTCCCGTTATAATATTAGCTAAATAACGACACATTGTATTTATTTATAGTCATAATTTTTCTCTAATATATGTTTATTTTACAAGTGAGAATAATTAAGTCAATACTAGCACCTATTTTTAAAAGATTTTAATTATATATGTACAATTACAATTGAATATTTATAGAACACGGCTAAATCAATTTAAACATAATAAAAAATAATTAAAATTTTAAAAATAAAAATATAAAAATTAAAAAATAACAAATTGAATATATATTAGGTTAAATTACACATACTTAGTTTTTATACTTTCACCGAAATTGCAAATTAATTCTTACATTTAAAAAGTTTGTAATTGAATCATAATAATCAATAAAATTTTATAATTAGATCCTTACTTTTCGAAAAAAATTGAAATTAATTAAATATTTATTAATATATTCTCAACTTAAATAGTGTGAATTGTGATTTCAATCTTCGAATTAGAGAATATGATGAGAAATATTCAATAAACTCCAACGTTTTCTTAACGATAGATTTATTAGTCGGAAACGAATTCAATTATAAACTTTTTAAGTGTAAAAAATTAATTTATGATTTCAGTAAATTATAAGAAGTAATCTAACCTATATTAATACATCTACACTTATATCAAAATTTGGTTATGAAGCAATATTTCTCGAGAGTCAAAGTAGTTTAGCACCACCACACATCCATAGCTAGCTCCCGGTTGATCAAGTCTTAGAATTTGGTCTCTTTTGTTTGTTCCTCATGAATTGGGACAGTTTCCAAAACATAACCCCAAAGATGGGTTTTCAATTGTGAACACCAGAACTATTCAACAATGACTTTTGCTACATATGGTGAGGTATTGTTTGGGTTTGTGGACCCCACTACCCTATTGTTGTGAGGTCTCTCTCTATCTTCCAAAGTTCCAATATAGTATTATTTTTCCTCCACTTAATTACTTGATGCATAGAAATAATGAAAAATCCAAGGGTTTAATTTTTCCTCATATGCCTAAAGTCCACTTTAATGATGTTGATCACTCCTCCAATCCAAACCCAATTCATGAAAAGATACTCGGAACTTGCTTTAATAATTATAATTAACCAAGTAATATTTTTAAGTTTTGGTGATTTTTAGTGTTAAATAATCTTGTGTGTGTTGTAATATCTGTTTCATTCATTTATTAAATATATTGAGCATTATTCAATTAGCCATGGAAAAAAATTACTTTTATTTTTCCTTAGTCAATGTTATATTTATATGTGATAGTTCTCTATTTTATAAATAGAGACATTCAAATCATTATTGGGATCGGAGTGCTAGTAACATGCAAATATATATGTTAGTTGGAAAAGAAAAATTAAATCATTAATACCTTCTTAAAGTTCGTACAATTACCTGTTCATTTTTTAAAATGAAGATTATGGTAATGATATTATTAATTAAAAATTAAGTTGATATATGATATCCTAACCACAAAAGATTATGTATTAATTAATTAAAAAGCAAGCTCAAACTGTGCTTAAATTCACTAAGATGGAGATAAAAGAGCAATATTATTGCAAATAGTAATAATATAACTACTCTCTGATCTTAGTGACCTAATAAAGCAATTTAGATTTAAACCAAATTCCATTATACTTGCACGCAACTTTCTTGATTATTATAGTTAAATGCAAAATAATCAAGTTAGGCCCATAATTTTGAAAAAGCGCCATGCATAAAGAAACTAATAATAAAGAAGAATTAATTCCCATTTTGACAACAATGCTTTTGAACATGGCCACAAATTAAAGGGATTCATCTTTCCAAATTCCAATCCTTCATATGGCGCATCCCCCAATTTTATTCTAAGAAAAAATATATTTTCCTTAGATAAAAAAAGACATAATTTATTAATTAATTATTTTTGTCTACTAACTAATAACCATACTTAAAGAGTTAAAGAGAAATTGCTTTTTTTTAAAAAAAAATTCTAATAATTCTATGGTTATCCATTATCCAAATTACAAATATAAAAAAAGGGTGGCAAATATAATACATGAAAGTAGTTTGTTCTTACACATGAAAACAAATAGCTAGCTCAATTTTTGCAGTGTCCTAATATCTTGGATTCAAGAGGGTAGGGTAAAGAATCCACATCAAGTTGTAGAAAATGATAAAAGCAACATGACAAGAAAGAACCCCACACGCTTATAATTTGTAGTTTATTTAATGAATAAAAACAAACCACTATCTTAGTTGTGGCTAAGGTTTATTAGAACACCCAACACATTGTTAGATATGTAATTTCTATAGAGGGAGGAGTCCAAACCATAGTTTGAAACATATAAAATTGAGTTTCATACTCATTTTTAATGTGTAACACCTTCATGAGTTACACACTTATACTTTAACATGATCTTTAATCCTCAAAGTAAAAATAAATTAATTGAAAAAAAAAAGTTTACTTTCTTGTTAAACCAAACTATGATTCATAAAGTATAAATCAAGCGCATCATGCAAAACTAAAGTTTTTTTTCGTATTCTTTCTCTTTTTTAAATTCTTTTCTTTAATTTTAAATTTTTTATTGGAAAATTAAAATATGATTAAATAGGAAAAAAAGAGTTGCTCACCTACTGCAAAATGACACCAAAATAAAGGCTGATAGAGATTGGCCAACACTAATTCTAGTCACTAGGAATTGAAACAGTCCATTCCTCAATTTGTTTCATTTTTTAGAATTATTTTGGTACTACTCTCAATAATACATATCATGTAGCTTTCACAAGAATTTTCAGCCCTGCCGCTCCATGCATGCCATTTTTTATTTAAAAAATGAAGATTTAACTTAAGTTTCATTTTTTGTAGTATTAAGTAAACACATGATGAAGTGAAGACTAATTACTAATCAAATAATAAACATATAATAAAAACTAAGAAGTGTTATAATAACCTGAGTAGAAACAAATAATAACAATAATAACATGTGTCATAATAGCCTAATACTATATATCATAATTTCTTTTTAAAAAAAATAGCAAGCAAATTTAGTGAGGAACACTTGTACATGCATCTCAACCTATATTTAATTTTGCTGATGAACAAAATCCAACCATCATTTAAGCTAAATAGAAAGTCATTTCAATATCAAATAATACAAAAAATAACATCAAAATAAACTTTTATTTAATATCTAAATAGTCTTCTATTTGGAATAAAATAAATAACTTAGACTTTATTGAACAAAATAGATATATACCTAAAATTATTATATACCCTTTATCCCTTAACTCATGCCTTCTTTAATCTAGTAACTCATGCTTTCTGCATCAAAGCATCTTTAACTGAATAAAAGACTTGAGATCACACAATTATGATGTTGCGCAAAACATCTTAAGAAAGGAGGGTTTCAATCCACCATGAAACTAAGTAGAAAAGAAACATCCCAGACACGTTCACTAGCAAATTGTAGCACGAGTTCTCTAGATACATCAAGGTTTTCAATGCAAGCTGAAAAGTGTATTGACACATTGTTTTTGAGCTAAGAAACCACTGGCTTAATTCGACTCAACCCAAATTGAATGAGTTGGATCTGTTTTTTTTTTTATTATTTATTTTCTTCTTAAAACCTAAACTAAGACAATACTAATAGTTTTAGCATTTTTAGCATATATCCATACATGTCAATAAATATTATCATATATTCATATATTTCCATACTAAACCAACTAAAGTAGAAAAATCTAATTAAGAAATTAATATTACAATTGTACGGGAGTTCATATGTTTTCTTTATTAAAAAAAGAAAGGAGGAAATAACTAGTCGAACAAACCAACTCAGGCTCTGAATCAGCTTACCTAGCGAGTTGTCTGAGCCAAAATGACCCAATTTATAAATGAGTCATATTAGTTCATTTTTACCAACTATTTGAGTCACGGAACTGACACTCATTTAGTCATTTTGACATAATAACAAAAATATTTGAAGAAAAATTTTGAATACTACAATTGTTTGGACAACACACTAAAATAAAATTAGCAATAATGATACACCAGAGTAATTGAAGATATGTAACCCAAGATATCCACATTTGTTAGCTTTGTTTAAAGTAAATTGTACTTCATCTTGGCCTATGTGAATCAACTCACCTCTTGCCACGAGGTCCAGCTCCACTCCTAGGACCAGGAAACCTAGAAAATTGAAGCCGCAGGTGAGTAGACTCAGGATTGAGTTCATCTACTTTGTACCCTGTAACATACAACAAAATTGTTGGAAAAAAAACTTGGCATGCACAATTTAGAATAGCAACTAGTTCGCTAAACAACTTAAAATCAAAATGACTGAAAATAGGGTAATAAGACAGTTCTTTTCACTACCCTACTCCAAGGAAATCAATATATATATAATATATAACTGAAAACATCTCTTAGATATAATATTGACTTTAGAGATGTTGATAATGCTATGTCATTATGGTTAGGATCAATTTAGTCATATATTACTATGATTCATAATTATAACAAACCAAATTTAGCGCATCTTAACTTGATAACTACAGCTTACTACAAAGAACACGCAAGTGTATCCTCTAATTTGAGAACCTTCAAGTTATCTCATACTTAAGAGTTACTCAAACAAATACAAAACTCTCTTTTATATCATAATTCATTGATAAATCATAAATGCTACCTTGCAAGGCACTCATCGCAGTTGCTGCACAAGCCGGATTTGCAAAGTCGACAAAACAAAGAATAAGAGGATCTCCACCGCGCTACAATAAACATGCATTTCAACATAAAGAAGACACATGAATTTCAACTGATCATCCAAACACTCAAAATAGAACAAACTAATAATGTTACCAACAATATACTTACATGTTTGGATTCTTTGCTGACAAGCCTCACTTCTCTGTATCCAACAAAAGGACGAAAAATGTCTAACATAACATCAAGGAATATGAATAACATTACTTGAACAAGAACTAAACGAAAGCTCAAGAGACAAAAGTAATTAACAAAATTGAATCCTAAAGCAGTGCATCTGCACAAAAAGGATACGAGCTACTTCTCGTCTTTTACTATCAGAAGGGAGACCTTCAACATATAAAGTACTCGAAGCATCCGGAGGTAGAGGAACCGTTTCTGGCCCCGGCCTAGAAATTGCATCACCTGGTAGCTGACCACCATACCCAACCCCCCTTCCATTTGGTGCAAGATCAGGACCACCAACTCCATGGCGCCCAATTAGAGAAGGATCAGTTAATGATTGACCTGGCAATCCACCGACCCCCCTAGACAACCCGTGACCACCAATTGTACTGGCTTCGCCAGAAGTGAACGAAGAAAGTTGCTTCAAAACCAACATAAATGTTACTACAAAAGTCAAGAGGAAATTAAAGAACCCAAAAAGAAAAATATACTACAAAGACATAGATAAAAAAATAAAATGTTACCCCACTCTGAAGGTAGCGATCATATGCAGACCCAATTGTTTTTGTGTCCTTTATCATTCCATGAACAGTTCGGTCATTGTCTCGAGCAATGTAATTATGCATCTCATTGCCTGATGCTAGACCAGAAGATGGTATATCTGGTGGGAAAAAAAAAAAGAAAGAAAACTTAGTAAGGGAGCAAAAACACATATATTGGACGAAAATACACACAGTCAGATTAGTTTGTATTGCGTGAAAACAACATTTAGTGCAACAATCTCCATTCAGCTTCTAATAAACCCCTTTGGGGACATTTTAGTTTTTTTCACAATAAAATGAATACAATGGAAAACTACTGTGTGATCTTCCAATAACCCTTTGTGAACATTGTAGAAATTTTTCAACATGTACATAAAAAACTACCCATCCACTCTGTTTACCTTCAAGTGAAACACCCACCAAAGCCAAAACAGAGAAAAGGGAAATGGTGGGTAGAAATAAAAAACAGAACAATGCCTGCTGGTACAATTTTTTTCTATACAAAAATATAACAAGCGGATTTATAACACTAATAGGAATGTCGGATTGTTGGAACTTGAAAGGCATGAAGATGGAAGGGCAACCATCCCGCATCAACGCCGGGTCTAGAGAAGGGCCGCACCCAGAGAGTGTAATGTAGGCAGCCTAGTAGGGACACAGAAGGACCAATTTTCTATTCATCCAAGGAACTAACACAATTACAATGATCTCCGAAGACTAATCTGATAGTGCATGTAAGCTTTGGTGACGAACTAAGTGACATTAAATACATTATCCACCAGGTAGAACTCTATAGGGTGAAAACCCTATTCGAAGCATAAAACACAAAATGCCATGGTTTCCTCTAAATGAACAAAATTTCAAAAGAAAAGAAAGCGATCACCTTCTCAGACTCACTTAATTAGCATCACCACACGTATCTAAGAAATCCCCCTTCCTCCCCCAAAACACGCACACACACACAAAATCCCGATAAAATTACTCGAAACAGATCCCAGGGAAGCTAGGGCGGAAAATAAAGGGAAATTGCATGACATAAGCCCAATCCAAATTGGTAACACATAAAATTTAAAATTCGAGAGGTGAAAGGAAAGGATTGAAGAAGGAATTACCGTAGTCGGAACGAGGTCGCTTGAGCATGCCGGCGTGAGGGAGCATGGCCTGCTGCTGGCGGTTCCAGAAGCCGTCGGCCATGGTGAGGGATTGAGAAGGAAAAAGGGAACGAGGAAACCCTAATTTGGAGAATGAATTTTGGGAGAGAAACCCTAATTGAGCGCAGCGTGTTGATGATGCAGCTGAAACCTGCTCCGTGCTACTTTCTCACTCCCTTCTGGAGCTACACCCCCTCTATGCCAGCTTCAATCAGGCAATATAATTTAATAATAATAATAATAATCATAATTTAATTCTTATGATCTCTTATAATTATTTGAATGAGAATCAAACATTTTTTAATAAATTTTTTTTAAAAAAAATACTAGAAAGCAAGCACATTATTTTCAATAAAAAGCCAACATATATTATATATAAGTAAGGAATTTCATATAAATTTTGGATGATAATTTAACTATTAATTTTCTATTGACTCTCTAACGTTGATTCTGTAACACTGTTTAAAATTAATTGTCTCTAAATTTTAATTTTAGAAAAAATACTCTAAATACTTCAATTTTACAAACATTATATGTGAGCTTTTTTCTTACAAAATTATTATTAGTATAAGATTATGGCCAGTTTTTATTAATATGAAAATATTTAATTAAATAATTATATCTTTTCATAATTTTATCAAATGGAATATACAAAACAATATTTTTGGGATAGAATATACAAAACAAATTGAATTATACAACTCATGAATTTTGTTTTTAGTCCACAAGGGTCCCTATTGAGTGAATTATTAATACATAGTAGTTTTTTGTTTTTTTACAGTATTATCTTGATAGGCCACGTACTAAACTATCCCATATTGAAGCTCCATAAACCAATCCAAATAGAAGTCCAAATCGTTATTATTGGATTGAAGTAGAGTATAAATAAGGTTGAGATTTTAGGCCGAAAACATAGAGTTGAGATTGGGATCTTGGACTTTTAATTGTTGATGGTCCGTCTTGTCTTGAGTTATAAGTCCATTTCCAAAAATTAGAAGTCCATATAAGATCCATGACCAGAAACGATGTCCATATAAGATTAATACCAAAAAAGAAAAATAACGAAAGAAGAAGTCCATATTCCATATAAGATGCATCGAATGTCAAATTGTTTGTTAGTTGTTACTTGTTAGGTGTAATAAACTCTATAATTCGCGTAAAAAAAAAACTATAATTAAGTGCGAAACTCTAGACCAAACATACGAAGTGTAACTAACTACTAAAACGAACCGATTAGTGTAACTAGCTACTAAAAGTGTAACTTTTATTAGTCTCAAGGACATATGATTATAATGGTATAATAATCAGATCAATCTTTACCCTTAATTTTATTCTTCACTTTCTTTTGGATTAGAATCTTAGAGTGCAAATCAGCTAACCAGTTTCAGCCAAACTAATGTGAAGTGTAGATTCACATTTTACACATGCACAAGGACAAAGAATCTAGCTTCCGCATTAACGCGTGTTACTAGCCCCAAAAAGAGAGGTACTAGAAGAGAAAGGTGACTCGAATTCGAATAATAATTACTTATCTTAAACATACATAGGAATTGAAAGTCTTATATGTGTCATTTTCCCTAACAAACCAGAGCCGGCAATTTGATCGGTGGAGTCAAATAAACTTCGTATTTTCCAACACAAAATTGGACAATACTAGTATTATAGAAGTTGAGTCTATCACACGGCGTTCACAAGTTTGACAAAAGATGTAAATTTAGATCATACTACTACAACGATAAAATAAATAAATGAAAATTCCATCCTGCTTGTCTTATATGTATTATCGTCTTGGGATTGAAGTCAAATAGCAAGCTGTGTTATGTTCATACTTTGGGTTAACTGACTAATAACAGTACCTTCCTTTTATTATTTTAGGATTGAGCATTGTTGTTTGTTTCATGTGTAATCTTGGGATTATTAATAATTATAGTCAAATCATCAGAAGTAGTGACTTAACTTGGTATGTATGTCTTCTGTATACCAATACCCGTTTGGCTTTTCTCTCTGCATAGTAGTAAAAACCTTCAAATTAACTTCACTGAATTGACCTTGATTTTGCAGTTTAGCTTGGATAAGCCAATGCCAAATTGAAGAAAACAAATTATTGATATGAAATGAATTGTATGATTCCAATTTTATTTCCCCTACAAATGTACATTTCTCTGTTCTACATCTTTTCTTCCCAAAGATCCCTAAAAAAAGTACATCATAGCCAACATGAAACATGGTAATTTTTCATGCAAAAAAGATGGTTAAACTAGGATCCACGTTAATTACAATAATAATTAGAGCATTTAGCAGGGCTTAATATGAGTAGTTTTGGTGTCATAGCTTAATCCAAGTGCCAAGGGCAACCCGTTTTTCCTAAGAACCTTAATCAAATCCACGCACATGCTCCTCACGTGATCCTCACATCCTCTCTGCATAACCAAAAGCACCACTGCGACGCCGTTTCGCTTCGCCACCTCATCTCTCACCTTTTCGTTGCCGCAAAGGCAGCACAGGCTCCACAGCACCGCCACCGCGTCCTCCGTCGCCGCCTTCCCTGCCTTCGCCAGTCTCTCCACCACTGCCGCCGCGCACGAAAGATCTCCGCCCATCGCTGCCCTGCCATCAGCGCACGTCGCCACTACCGCCAGCACTCTCAGGCACTTATCCGCCATGGAACCGCTGCAGGCGGCGCTCTGCAGCGTCTTCGAAACCGCCTTGATGATTTCCAAACGGACAAGCTCGGCTTTCGCCGACTGTGTCACCGAAACCGAAGCCAACAGCGACAAAACGGCGCCGTTTAGTTCCTCAGTTCCGTCGTTCAGAAGCTTCACGAGCTGTGACAACAAGCCTCGCGTTTCCGCGATCCACCGCTTCGATTGAAACTCGCCGGCGAGAAACTCCAAAACTCTAACCGATGCGACCTTCAATTTCGCAGATCCGTTCTCAATTGCAAAAGCTATCGCTCCTAAGCAATCTTCGCGAGTATCGAGGATAGACCGCCGGATCCTCTCTCCGGCTCCGGAATCTGAATTCCCGTTCTCCCGGAGTACCAAATCCAGAACCGCGATCACGTTTTCCAAAGCTTCAATCCGCGACCTGCTTCCAGCCAAAGCTCGAGCTATGGCGGAATCGAATCCAGGGAAGCTCACGAGGACACGGCGGTTGTCGGCGGAGAATCTGGAAAATTCGGCGAGCTCAGAGAGCGAAGCAGCGAAATCCTCAGCGTCGGTTTGGATTCCGGCGAGAAGAGCACGGATACGATCGCTTGCGGCGGAGATCCGTGATTCGGAGGGCGAGGATGGTTCTCCGGCAGCTGAGATGAGCCATAGGCGGATGAGGCGGTGGAGCGTGAGATTTGGAATGAAGTCCTTGGAAGGGAGGACCTGCATGGTGGCAGGACACGTGTCATGACCTGATTCGAGCCAGCGCTGGATGCTGGATCGATCGTATGTGACGCCGGTACACAGACTTACGGGAGACCTCATCACATCCATCGAAATTGGGCATCTGAATAAACTCGGAACAGTAACGTATAACTTCTCCCTTACCTTTGCCATTTCTTTTTTCTTCTCTTCGTTCTTCCTTCTCTCTATTTTTATTGTTATTGTTTTTCTTCACACACTCAATCAAACACCAAAACCCGCACGCACACACTTGAGAGATAACGAGTAGTGTTAGTTAGTTACATTTAAAAAGGAGGAAGACAATTCAATTAAGAATAAGATAACAATCACATTATGAATATGGTGACTAGTGCCTAATGGTAGTGGTTTTGATTTGATGAGATATGGTCTTTGGTCAAAGTTTACTTAGCTGGAAGACGTGTCAGAGGTGAGGAGGGGACTATAATATTTAATATTATATATTCAATTTGAAAACGACACCTTTCTTTGTTTGACCCATCAAAACCATAATAATTTAAAAAATTGAGGTGAGATTTTGGACTTTGCTAACTTTTTTGTTTCACTTGCATGACCACATATATAACGCCCGCTCTATATATATTAATTTTTGCATCGCTTGCTCGTGTGATTATAAAATGTTAACGCAGATGACAATGGAAACATAAATGCTTATTAGTTTTTGCTGAATTTGAGATATTGGAATGTTGACTATTACTAACATATTTGTGACATGAATAAATATTATCGTAAGGATAAAAGATAGAATTATACAAAAATTAACATGAATTGAAGAAGATTAGGTTCCGTAAATCCCATGAGAGGAAGCTAATTAAGTTCATGGAAGTGATGGTAATGGTGGGATACACGCCATAAAAGGCGCGGTCAATGAAAAATTCCTAAACACTGAGCTTTGTGGAATTTCATAAAGTTTGACCAGTAAGAAACATTGTCTCTTTCTCCTTATCTACAAGTTATTAACCTTGAGTAAGGGACTAGAAATCACAAGCAAGCAAGTTTTCTACAAACTACTTACCAAAATTTCAACCACTCTCTAGACTCTTAACGAAGAGTTCACCTACTTCTGTTTGACAATGTCAATTTGATGAGTGAAGCATTATAATAGAGGCATTCTATTTAGTTACATACAAAAATAAATAACTTATTATTTACAAAGTAATATTTAACAGCTAATTTGTTTGATTGTTTACATCGCCATTCTCTTATTTTGTTGAATTGTGTTATCATCGTCATATATTAATGTTGACTTAACAAATAACAAGTCTGAATAAAAATTAATTAAACATTTTTTCCATGGCTGATTACCCCCATTCCATTCAGAGAAGAAATTAATATATGGTGGTCCATTTAGTCAGGCCAATTAAATATTGTGGCCATTTAATAATTTGAAGTCAGATATAAATGACCATGCCCTATCTCCTGGTTTTAAAATTGCTCACTAGTCTATGCTAATGGTAAATTGTGCATGCACCTTATTATATATACGGCAAACTCAATAAAAATGATAATTGACAAACTTTATATTATATAACCTTATATAATTATAAGGTGCTTAATGTGTTAGCTACTCCATAGACTCTTTTTTCATGGATCATACTATATATTACGAAAGAAAAAGTCTTGTGAGCCAATATTAGGGAGACAATATGTAGTCAATATTATTTTTTCTTCTTTTTTCTCTTTTCTTTTACCACCCACTATTTTTCTAATTATACTCATTGACTCCCTATGAATTTCTTAATGTTGATTCCCTAGCATTACTCATTACGAAAAGATATAAACAGAAATGGAACTAGTAAAATAAAATAATTAAACTTATTTGACGGATGGCCCTTTGATTTTATTCACCGTTAAATCTACCTAGTGCATGGCTACAATGGAGAGATTTCATGTGAGTATTTACTCTCCATTTATTCATATATACTGTGCGAAGTTGATGATGATTCATGATTTACAGGTGCAAGGAGCGGTCCAAGAGAAGAAGGATCTTATTATACGCATGCATTCATCACACAAGATCTGTGGACCCATCCTGTTATGAATACTACTATAGTACTGCAAATGCCACCATGTGGAATTGTGGATCCACTATCTGCTTTTGCTAGCTTCAGAATTTTGAATGGTCATCCATGCATGTATATAACACAATTAATAAGATGATACAGAGTATAGCAGTAATAATATATATATGACGTTTGGTGTAAATGAAGATAGAGAAGGAAAAATAATTGTCTGCGAGATGTTAAATGATGGCTAAATTTAATGCACAACATTGTAAGAAATTGACCACTTTTTAAAAGGATTTTTTCCTCATATAGTTAAAAATTGTTCGGCTTGAATTTTTCCTACGAGAGACCATTGAAAACTAGTTTAGTAATTTAGTAATGTGATAACAATTATAGATAGTTGAAAATTAAAAAGTGTTTCGACCATAGCTTATCACTAATCCTAATAAATATAAGACCCGTAACTCGTAAGTTATATATATAATAACCTTCCAACATTGATATTCTTACATAAGCTAGAGAGCTAGGTTCACATTCACATGTTCAGTCTGCATCAATAATGTCACCTTTTAGTACAATTTTGTTTCCACTCTCCCATATATATATATATATATATATATATATATATATATATATATAT